>QXMI01000146.1:0-210216 GCA_003568695.1 Protomyces arabidopsidicola
AGTATGTAGTATACTTCCGTGTCGTTTCAGGCTGCACCGCGAATGAGAATGGGTTACTTGGCGGTCGCTGAGAACTTGTAGTCGCAATAGTGCGATGCATGTTCGAATCAGTTTCATGCTTGCAAATGTAGTCTGCGATCTTGATAATTCGTGTGAAGCGTCTCTCGAGCAGGAAAAGCATGGGGTCCTCATTGAGAAGGGGTTCTGATTTCAAGGCAAGAAGTTGCAATGGATCGCACCCCTGCAAACATGTGGCCCAGCGAGCACGTTTGAGCCATGAATTCGTCTCCGTCAACCCTGGAAGGTGAATTGTACGCTGATTGATCTCCTCCGCCTTGGCAGTGACCGCGTCCACGTCGGCAAGAGCAGCTACTAGGTCAGACTCGCCGTCATTACGTTTTTTGGTGTCAACAGGCGTTGCTTGTGACTCGCTTAGCACTTCGAACCACCTCGAGGCGGGGCCTGTGGGGACAACACGTTGACAGGATACATTGCTTCGCCACGGAAGGTTGATCGAAATGTTTCGAGGAGCCTGCCTTCCGGGACTGCGAGTATTAACCCAGGCATGATGCTGCGTGCAGTGAGCTTGCATATACTGCAGGTTTGCACAATAAAATCGGCAATGATTGCAGCCGAAGCAGGCAATTGGGGCTGAAAGATGCTCAACTTTTAGAATGGCATGCTCTGGTAGCCGTAGCGAATCAAGGGCTTGTATCTGACAACCTTTGTCGGCATAGTATGAGCGCACCTTGTTTGCCCAAGCCTTGCCAACCCAACCAGCCATGTAATTTGTGTGCCGGATTTTTGCGTGCATGCCGTTCTAAACTGCTCAAAGGTACTGCATACTCGCAGCAGGTGCAGATGAGAACTTCGAGACGGGTTTCATAGATGATAGGTTCCGGACAGAGCCTTCCTGTTAGCGTAACCCTTGAAAGGGGCATTTGCGATATCAATGCACCGGGGATTCGTGGCTTACTCGTGTCTTGTGGGTCCTGGCGTTCGAATGTCGCAGTGCTCAGCAACCTCCATGGAGCCGTGATACCGCTCGTCTACCTAAGTATCAAGGAGCCACGTAGCTGTTGAGCTCAGATGACTGTCGCGGTGCGGCGTACCGTGTGAGCGAGAAGGCCGGGGAGAGGTGGGGCCACCTTGCTCGTGAGAATATGAGATGGGAATCACAGGCGAACTGAATGCTTAGGCAAGGTATGAAGGACTTTTGTCTATTGTGGAGGAAGCAAGACCACTCATGAAGATCTAAGGAGAGCAATCTATAGAGGAAGATCAGGTGAAGGTGAGCATGTAATGATGGGAGGGCGGCAGTGGAAGGAAAGGTGGAAGACACCCTACCTGAATTGGGAAATCAGGGAGGGTGTCATTTTGTGAGTTGGGTTAGTGTGGTATAGTGTTGAATTAATTCATAGAGCATGCTGTTTTTAAAAGAACCATACTGAGGCGGTTTACTTGGTCAGTCCTGGGAGTACACAACTGAGGTTGGCGGGAACCAGGTAAGCTTGACTGTTGGGTGTAGACAGATGCGCTCGCGCTCGGTGTACCAATGTCGGTGTTGATGGTGGCATTATTGTTGATACTGGCGTTCAAAGGCACAGGTGTCAGTGGCTGACGAGTGCTAACAGCATCTGCTGCTAAAGACACAGCCTGAGATGAACGCAGCATTATGCCTCGATGTTGTGCAACAGATGTTATGTGTGCGCGTGAAGAGCCAAGTCGCGCAGATAATTTGTCGTCTTGCTTGAACACGAAATCTGCGAACCACTCAGTAAGGGTGGGAAATATTCAGAAGGCTTCTGTATATATGACACCTAATGAAATGCTAATACTTGAACCCGAATTCCGCTTCGCTCCATGTATCGGGTCCAATCTAGGGGTGGGAAATTTCAAAGGACCTTCTCTCTATACTACACCCTAATGAAATGATAATACTTGGACAGAACTGCGCTACCGCTCCGTGTATCTGTCCAATCCACAGTCGATGTGCCAATAGATGGCGGCAGAACTTGGCGAGCAAATGCGACAGCATCAGCAGATGAGCTAATCGATGGCTGCTCAACTTGGGAAGGCGCAGAAGCAGGAGCATCCTCAAAATCGGACAAGTTGCTCGGCGCATCGTCATTGAAATCAGAAGGGCGCACTGGTGAACTGGGACGGGGCCCTACCGGCGAGCTGGGCAGGCCAGCGCCAAGCGCAATGTTGTCAAGGCTGCGCACTGTTGGAGAGCTGGGTAGGCCTCGAATTGACGGCGAACTCGGTATGTCGGCGTCCACTGCCAATGCAATGTTTTGAATGCTGCGTACTGTTGGAGAGCTGGGTAGGCCACGCACAGGCGGTGAACTCGGTATGTCGGCGTCCACTGCCAATGCCATGTTGTCCATCCTAAGCGAGTCATGGGCAGATGAGCGCAATCTCTTTCGGCTTGCAGCCTTTTGCTCACGCTGGATGCGCTTTCGATCAAGAAGGTCTTCCAAACAAACGCCATCGCTTGAGAAGAGAAGATCTTGCACAGCACGCTCTTGAAGATCTCCTTCCATGGCCTTTTCAGCAGAACGTTTCTTCCTCATGCTTTCTCGATTCGTTGCCAACGTTCTGGCATGCTGCTCGGCTTCAAGTTCAGAGATCTCGTGATCGAGGCATGTTGCCCCTGCTGCCTTGGCTTTACGAAGTCTTTCAAGCTTTCGCCCAGCAGACAACTCTTGCCAACCACGACGGTTCACCTGGTCAGCCTCAGGAGTGGTGGCAGAGAGATTGACGTTGACACCAATGTTCAACGGCACAGAAGCCAATGGCTGACGATTAGGGGTAGCCTCTGCTGTTTGAGGGCCTGCTTGAGATGTACGCAACATGATAAGGGAATGCAGCGAGGTCAATGGGTGTGCGCGCGCGTGAAAGGTCAAGTCGCGTACGCGTTATTGTTGACGGGCTTCGTCTAATTTTGCCAGACTGGGTTGGCCAAATCTAATACACAGGCACCTAGGGTGGGAAATTTCAAAGGACCTTCTCTCTATACTACACCTAATGAAATGATAATACTTGAACCCGAATTCCGCTTCGCTCCATGTATCGGGTCCAATCAACTACTGCGATTTGAAGCCTCACTTTTATCACAGCAATGGCCCACTGGACGCTCATCCTCTTGTTGTTTTCGAGACTCGTTGCCGCTTCAGCAGCTCCTCGCGAGGTGAAGGCACCAACATCCCTAAATTCTGAGACATGCAACTACACATTCGAGGCGGACCACCAGCGTCCGTCTGGGAAACCAGTCACGAAGGAAGCCTGTACCGCAACGTGTCAGACAATGGCAAATAATGTTCAAGCTTACGATGCTTGCATCGCCAATAAATATGCGATTAAATCATATGGTTTATCTGACCACGTGCCTACCTGCCATTGTGAAGTAGAAATTTACATCAGCCAGGACTGTGAGTTTCGTACGCAACACGAGCTCGAAAACTTCTACAATGATTGGAATGCAAAGTACGGGGGGGCTAAAGAATATGTGGATGCTGTCAAAAAAAGTTGTCAGTAAGGCTTTGTCACCGTCACGATTCGGACCTTGGACACTTCTGGTACACGACACTTTTCGACTCCCTCGAAACAGCACGCAACGCTCACACCTATCCACATTTCGCCTTCGTTCGTCTTCCCCTTAGCTCGTAAGACTTCATAAATGTAGCTTAGATGCTGTTCAGCCATCGATGCACCGACATCTCTTTGATCCCATATCCGTGTGATTCACTAAGTGCCACTATTGAATTTGGCTGACTATATATGGCAGTTACTGAAGATGTAGTAATCTTTGAGATGAAGTAAGACTTGATAAATGTAGCTTAGATGCTGTTCAGCCATCGATACACCGACATCTCTTTGATCCCATCGCCGTGCGAATCACTAAGTGCCATCTATTGAATTTGGCTGACTATATATGGCAGTTACCGAAGATGTAGTAGTCTTTGAGATGAAGTAAGGCATGATAAATGTAGCTCAGATGCTCTTCAATCATCGATATACCGACATTGCTTAGGGTGGGAAAGTTCAAAGGTGCTTCTCTAAATACAACACCTAATGAAATGCTAAGACTTGGACAGAACTGCGCTATCGCTCCGTTTATCTGTCCAATCTATTCTGGTCGATGAGCTTTGGGAAAACCCCGAAAAGTTTCATCGCGAGCCTTCACTGCGTACGGTGAGACTGGAGAAGGAAGATTTTGCGCCGATAAACATGAAAGATAATGTCCATTGCAAATAGTGGCATCGTAGTACTTGATTATGTTTCCTTACTCTACAATGTTTGGCCATGAGTAGACACTAACTTCGTGCGCATGAGAGTCCATTACAGCATTATTTTGCACAGCGTTGCCGTCCTGAGGTACTTTAACCACCGGTTTGCTGCGTTTCTTACACGGTAGACGCGAAATAATAGTATCCAAGCTACAACGGTTTATCTTACCTTTCTGAATTATTAATTCTTGAATTGTGCCTGCTTTAAACAAATCTGGATCGACAGACTCGGCATACTTACTTCCACAATTGCAAAGACAGGACGGACCTACGCACCTGTAAGGATTTGGCTTCTTTTTCAGAGGGAGTTGTTGTGCAATGAATATAGATTGGATACGAGCACAATTCCAGGTACTAGAAGCGCTCCTTTTGAGCCTACGTGATCTCAGCAGTGCGAATACAAAGAGGAAATGAAGCAGATACTGAGAATGAAGAGACTTGCTGTTGGAGCAAGCCTTCTCCACTCCGAACGCGCTGGGTGGAGCTGGCGCGTGTAATAAGACAATGGCTAGACGCATGGAACGAATCCGTGCGCATAGAAGAGCGCATAGAAGAGCGCAATGGGAGACGAGCGGTTGCGAGGTGCCTCAGGAAAAGAAGCACCCTGTAAAGTACTGTGATAGCAGAGGCCAGTGATCGGCGAAGAGCTGGTACAAGACAGAAGCCAGCGAGATAGACGTGTGGTCAATGATCCAGGATGAGGCGTCGGAGGTCAGGGTACAAGGACGACTGGCTGCAAGTCGCGTCACGGTGGTGACATGGAGGCGCAGGAGTGCGAGGCAGGCCAATATACTGCGAGGGTTGTCACACGGCCGGGAAGTGTAGTGATCTGGCAGGTGGCCATCTGACTTACTGCTTAGACGTGGTTAAATAAAGCTTCATGTTCGGTATACAACCTCGAGCATCTTTGCAAGCTGGGATGTGCCAACGAGGTGAGTTTGCATGGAATCACAGGAGCAATGGGCAGCCCTTCATAGCTGTAGGTACCATGGCGCAAGCGGAGAAGGGCCAGGAGCGCTCGACCGCGCCTTTTGGTGCGCTGACGATTGTAGCAGTGTCGAAGAGCTGCGAAGGGCGTGTGCCATTGACGCGATCCAAAGATCAATCGGAACTATGTCGTGGGTGTGCGCATCGGTCAAAAGGTTCAGAATAGGCGCCGGGCTTGCTGATGCACTTGCTTGTCATACGGGCGAGAATAAGGCTGCTGCGCAACGGTAACAGCATTCTCTGCAAGATACATATGATAAGCCTGCATAGACATACTTGCTTGTTGCCTGATGTTGATGGACATGTCTTTTGTTTTTGCTCGCGACAACTCAAGACAACCGCGACAAGTCAAGGCCACTGACCCAGGCTGGCTTCATGGAAGACTTTGACCTCGCTCAAGCGCTCGTCGATTTGAGTCTTACTAAAAGCGACAAGCCTATACCTCCCGAAGACATCAAGAGCGAATTTCCTGACGGTCGAATAGCCCCATCCACTAGCGTTTCGACACCTCAGCAGGCGCATGCTGTAGCAGATGTTCATGTTCAGAATCGCCTTGTGACGCCCATCGAACGGCCAGCATCTGCGCTTCAATCATGTCTTGTCATCCTTCAAACCGCATGCGACTTGCACAAGTTCTCTCGGCCTGTTCGTCAAAGAGATTTAGATTCAATTGTTGAGCGACCTGAACGGTCACGCGCGGCGACGATAGGTATTCTTGTCGCTCTGGCTCGGCTACAGCACAATCAAAGCCCTCACTATGATGTTCAACATTGTTCGCGCCGCGGCTGGCTAGGCGATCACGCTGTCGAGGCTGTTCATGGCTATGTATATCCTCAGGATCTTCTCAAATTGTCACGAGAAGCGGCAGACAGGCTGGCACGCGGCGAATTGGAAGTTCCGGAAGGGTTTCCGTCTGGCGACTTGTATTTGGGACCTGCTTCGCTAGACGCGTTGAACGGCTGTCTTGGCGCGGTCTATGATGCAATTGACGCCTTGTATATCTCGTCTAGCCCCTACGACCGTTGTCATGTATGCATACGGCCCCCTGGCCATCATGCAGCAGAGACTGCTCCCTCTGGGTTTTGCTGGCTCAATAATGTACATGTGGCCATTGCTTATGCGAGGGAACGATATGGTGTACGCAGAGCTGTGATACTTGATTTCGATCTCCATCACGGCGACGGCTCGCAAGAGATTACCTGGAAGCTGAATGAAACGACGCCAGATTCGATTGGCTACTACTCAATTCATGACATTCGTTCATTCCCTTGCGAAATGGGTGATATTGCCAAAATTCGCGAAGCAAGTGTAACCATCAGTGCTCATGGCCACAACATTCACAATGTCCATATTGAACCATGGGGTACACAGGCTGAATTCGACGAGATTTACGAGCGGGCGTATTCGACTATCTTTGAAAAAGCGGCAGCCTTTCTTGCACCTGCGAAAGAACGCGGCGAGGCAACTCTGGTGTGTATTTCTGCTGGCTACGACGCTTCAGAGCATGAGAATCCCAATATGCAGCGTCATGTCGCCAACGTTCCAACAAGCTTCTACCAACGCTTCACAGAAGATGCCGTCAAGCTGGCAAAGAGATATGCTAATGGAAAGGTCTTGTCTGTGATGGAAGGAGGCTATGGAGACCGAGCCATCATCTCGGCTGCAGGTTCACATCTACTTGGCCTTGCAGACTGCCCTGCTACCATGGACCGTGCAGAGATGCAGAGCTGGTTCAATCAAGACAACCTCTCTCTGATTGAAAAGACTTTTCCACGAAAGCAGCGTGCGCGCAAAATGCTTGGTGTGCAGCCAACAGAAAGAGCCTGGCTAACGACTACGGAAGCGCTCGTGACGAAGTACTTGCCAATGGCGACTTTGAATGAGAGCCCCATCAAGACAGAACTTACAGCCGATCTTGGCAAGATGACACTTCGGACGCGTCTACCGCGTTCGACGCCTATTTCGTCGCCAGCCAAAGCGCCGCGCTCGACAGTCAGACGAGGTGTACCAGATGGTGACACGCCTAGCAGGGTTTCTTCAGTTCCGATGCCAAGCCTGCTTGAAAGCAATCCTGCCGGCACACTGTTGGAACCGAATGGAGGATCTCCAATCACATTGAAAGGTCCTCAGAAGAGTGCGTCGCAGCAACAGCCGGCCATGGAGGCCTCAAACTTCGACATTTATGACTTTCCTGTCGACACCACCTAGTCCTGCTTCGCGTGGCCGTCCCTTAGAAACTCTTCCACATGACTCTCGGTGATATAGCGAACTTTGGCCTCTGTCAGGCTTCTTTGCTTTTCAACGCTCATCTTTTCAATGCCTTTTACGCCTTCTCGCAGCACTGCAGTCTCAAAACCGTGCTGACTCGCAGCGAGCGCGGTTTCGAATACGCAGTAATCCTCTGCGACTCCGACGCAAAGGATGCGATGAATGTTGTGCTCGTTCAAGTACTGCTCGAGCCCAGTTCCCTCACTGCCCAAGCAATCGCTGAAGGCAGAGTAAGAGTCAACCTCGGCATTGTAGCCTTTCCTGAGTATTAGCAGCGCACAGTCACTGGAGCGCGTACTGCACGGTCTTGGTCAGTGGCAGGCCGGCTATCTCTCTGTGTAGCTCTGCTCCGTTGGTGCCTTGTACGCAGTGGACCGGCCAGAGCCGTTGGGTGTACGTTTTCGCAGCATCCTTCTTATAGGTTACAAGCACACTCTGCGTATCTTCCTTGTGGTTCGCAGCGAATGAGATGTGGTTCCGAGGATGCCAGTCTTGCGTAGCAATAATCTGGTCGAACGGATGCTGCTTGACTAAGCGCTGGATGACAGGTATGATTTCCTCCCCGTCTGGTACAGCAAGTGCACCGCCCTCGAGAAAGTCATTTTGCACATCGACAACGAGCAGAGCAGTCTTGACCATGCCAGCAGACCTTGCACCTCGCTACGAGTGCTGGTGTCGGCGGTGTGGTGTTGGTCTCGCGGTTGATCCGGGGCGGGATGCGATAAGAAACAATCAGCGCAAGAGACGGAAGAGGAGGAAGAGCAGCAGACTTGACCAGCAGACGACACACCAGAGACCATGCCAGGCAGACTGGAAGGAAAGATTGCCATCATCACCGGCGCAGCAGGCGGCATTGGCCTCGAGTCTGCGTATGTCTCGTATCTACACACACAGCCAGCTAATGCACAGCATTCTTTTCGTGCAGCAAGGCGCGTCTGTCGTCCTCAGCGATGTCAACGAGTCCACGCTTGCCAAGGCCGTAGCACGGCTCCTGGAGGTGGTGCCGGGCAGCGAGGACAAGGTGGCCTCCAAGAAGTGCGACGTGAGCAAGGAAGCCGACGTCGAGTCGCTTGTTGCCTTTGCAGATGAGAAGTGGCCAGCAGGCATTGACATCATGTTTAACAATGCCGGCATCATGCATCAAGCAGACGATAATGCCTTGACTACAGAGGAGCGTATCTGGGACCTGACACACAACATCAACGTCAAGGGTGTCTGGTTTGGCTGCAAGTACGCCATCAAGTCGATGCTTGCACACAAAAAAGACCGGGGCTCGGTCATCAACACGGCGTCCATGGTGGCCTTCCTTGGAGCCGCAACACCGCAGCTCGCTTACACAGCCAGCAAAGGTGCAGTGCTCGCCATGACGCGCGAGCTGGCCATCACACACGGCAAAGATGGCATTCGCTTCAACTCCCTTTGCCCAGGACCTCTCAACACGCCACTGCTGCAGGACTTCTTGGACACCAAGGAAAAGACTGAGCGTCGTACTGTCCATCTTCCAAGTACGTCACCATCTGATATATACAGCACTAACAAGCAGTGGGTCGCTTTGGCGAGGCTATTGAGCAGGCGTATGGCGCTTTGTACCTGGCGTCGGACGAGTCTTCGTACGTGACTGCCGCAGAGTTTTTGGTGGACGGTGGTCTGACTAAGGCCTATGTAACCAGCCTTGGAGGTCCTTCGACCTTTGTTCCCAAAAACCAGGCTTAGATATCGGTAGAAGGTAGTTCGGTAGAAGGATAGCATCAGTGCGGGCGGCCAATTTGCGTGGGATGACTTGTGCGACAACGCGAAATCACCAAACAGAGACCGACTTCTCAGCTTAACGTGAGCAAGTGCATCCAAGTTAGCACACACGGAAAGCATGGTCCAGATCAAGACTCTCTCGCCCGTCGACCAATCTGTCGTGGTGGAACGCACAGAAACAACGGATGCCGAGCTTGCCACCATCTTTGCGGATGCGACCAAATCCTTTTCTCGCTACGCCACCGTCCCTCTTGCACAGCGCATACAGATTGCAACGCAGTTTTTGGACCTCGTCGCAGATAAGAGCGATGAGCTTTCCAGGGAAATCACGCAGCAGATGGGCCGGCCCATCCGGTACTCATCTATTGAGATTAAAACCGCCGTCATGCGAGGCAGGTACATGGTAGGCATCGCTGAGGAACAACTCGCAGATGTACAAGCCGACAATAGTGATCCCAATATTCGCAAGTTCTTACGCAAGGTACCCAAAGGTCCAGTCTTTGTTATTGGCGCCTGGAACTATCCCTGGCTCATCACTATCAATGCAGTGTTACCAGCACTTATTGCAGGCAACACCGTCGTGCTCAAGCCTTCGCCACAAACGCCACTTGTTGCGGAACGCTTTGTGGAGCTTTACCGCGCAGCTGGCCTCCCTGAGCATGTCTTGCAGTGTGTCCACGTCGGCTCTCCAGAGGTCGTCCGCAAGATTTGTCAACGTCCAGAGCTCAAGCACATTTCATTCACTGGCTCTGTGGCAGGTGGACGGGCTGTGGATCGCGCTAGTGCGCTTGCTGAACGCGACGGCTTTATAAGCGTTGGCCTGGAACTAGGCGGCAAAGACCCAGCTTACGTGCGCGCTGATATTGATCCAAAGACTGCCGCCGTTGAGCTTGTTGATGGCGCCATGTTCAATTCTGGGCAATCATGCTGTGCTGTGGAGAGAATCTATGTTCATGCAAGCATTTATGACGCCTTTGTCGACGCATTTGTGGCAGAAACCAAAGCTTTGGTGCTTGGTGATCCGAACGATCCAACAACCACGTTGGGCCCAGTCGTTTCTTTACGCTCGGCAGAGGCCATTCGCGCTCAAGTGGGCGAAGCGGTTGATCAAGGGGCTAAGGCACACATCGACTCGAGCCTATTCACGGCCAGCAAAGAAGGAACCTGCTTTGTGTCACCGCAAGTTCTCACCAATGTCAACCACTCAATGAGATGTATGACTGAAGAGACTTTTGGACCTACGGTTGCCATTCAAAAGGTTTCGTCAGATGAGGAAGCCGTACAGCTCATGAATGATTCGCAGTTTGGCCTCACTGCAAGCATTTGGACAAGCGACAAGGACGGTCAAGCTGAAGCGCTTCTCGGGCAAGTCGAAGCAGGCACAGTTTTCATGAATCGTTGTGACTATCCGGACCCTTCACTTGCCTGGACAGGGTGCAAGCAATCAGGCCGCGGTATCACGCTGTCACAGTAAGGCTCAAGCATCTAATTTTTGCGCTAACCTCAGGTATGCGTATGACTCCTTCATTACGGTGCGATCATTCCATCTCAAGTCCTTATAGTCGACAAAAATTCATTCCGCCGTTTCCCTGATGATGGCAGACTTGTCTGGCACGAGGTATGTAGAATTACTTCTCGACGCACTGTAAAACGAGACTGGCGCTTGCAATACGGGGGAGGTCCCTTTGATGACTGCAACGGCAAGAGACGGCTGGGGCAAGAATAAACTGCTTGCACCACCATAGATTGCTTTGGCCTCGCCTGATCCCGTGATGATAAGCTGTTGGCTCAGTGCATTTGAAATGGACCCGACCATCAAGCTGATGAGATGGCCTTGCGGATAACGGCGCTGCCAAGTGCCTTGTCGAGATCTGTAGCTGGCAAGCAGGTTATGTCTTTCTGGTTCTCCCTTGGCGTTACACGAGCTAGATTGAGAGCAGCGCCTATCGCCAGGACTTCGCAGTAATGGGCTGAAACTGCTAAAGGATGCCGAGTTTGGCAATGTCAAGGTGTCCTTCGACATCAGCTCTGACAGATTGCCGAAACTATGTGCAGTTGGAAGGCTAGTAAGCTCTGTGCTTGACTGATTACGCGACAAGCGCCCGCGGCTTCCGATGTCTCTATCGCTGGGTTCCTGTAGATCGCCGGCCGGGCAGATAGCGACAAAAGCATCCTTGGGGATAACGGTCGATCCAAGCAATGTCTCCTCCGTCGCTTGGCGAACGAGGAGCAATGGGTCTGGTCCAACGGTACTGTGTTGCGTTGCGGCTGAGTAGAGTTTCCAAAAGACGCAGGTTGTGACAAGCATACGTGTCTGCAGTAGAGCAGACAAGAGATCATCGGGTAGATTCTTGACGGCATCAGTCTTGGTGGCTGCATCAAGCTGTTCAGCATTGTCTGAAGACGACTCGGCAGAAGGCGCGCCGGACGCAGCATCTTGCAATGTGGCCTGCGATGGGGATGAATGCATGTCTTGTGCCCTGCTCTGATCACTGAGTATGAAGCCAAGGTAATCGTCGTTGGCAGAAAGTTCCGGGTCAGCAAATCTCGATTGGACGGCTAGGTCAAGCTCAGTGCGGAGCTGTTCTGCCAGGAGCGCTTCGCCTTTCGTGTCTTGTCGGTCATCTCGGATTCGTCTACACAATTCGTCATACGGTTGCGCCAAGCTCGCTGGAGTGTCACCAATGAAGATGGTAAGCAGAGCATTCGAAACAATCCTGTCAACAATGTCATGGAGATGGCCACTGCCAAAATGTTCCATCAAAGACCCGAGCGAATTGAGAACCATTCTGTTCAAAGCAGAAGACATGGTCGTCCTTGACTTGGAAAATCCAGCAGCGAGACACAGCCTGCATGCTTCATTAAACGATGTAGTCCGACCAAAGGGCGAGTCTTCTTTGAATAAATGGTTCCAAGCGTAGCGCGTGGCGGCGTCCCAAGAAAGCTCTTCCTTGTGCTCGGAGGAGAGAAATTGTACAATAAGCGCGTCATTATTGACAATCGTCAGCGTCTTGTATGCTGGCACGATGTCTGTCCAAAAGACAGGCGCAGAGAGCTGATTGCGTATCTTGTTCAATTCGTCAACTGGATTGTTCCTGAATACTTTTCGTCGTTTGTACGGCAAGCTGAGGTAAATACCCGGCGACTTTGGCCAAGAAGGATAGGCATGGTGCAGTCTGGGCTTCCAAACGACAATGTAGAAGAAGCAGAGCACGCCAAAGACCAGTGTAAAGGCGAACCAGGGCGATAGGATCCCAGCGAGGATTTTTGTCCTGCAGATCAGCATTATTCCCTCTCGAGTCAATCGTACGAAAGAGTGTAATCGTGCTCAGTAGACATGCTTGAGCGTTCGTTACGAGCAACGTGATTACCGGTCCACTCGTAGGCGCGTCGCGTTCAACGCTCAGACGGTCACCAACCTCGGTGCAGCAGCCGGATGCTCAAAAAGCAAAACACTGCGGGCCTATGCGATGCCAAGTATGTTGTCAAGTTCCTTGGACGCTGAGAGTTGAGAGCGTGTCTCGTTCTTTGCGGCTGATTTGAAAAATGACGGCGACGGAATTTGTGCAACGACACTTTGGTCAACTTGAGTTGCTACAAGTGAGAGCGCTCCTATCTGGTCCAAGGAGAGTTTTCTTATGTACTTGATAGAAAGCAGAGCATGGAAGAACGCTCTCGATCACCTACGGAAGATGTGTTGCTAATGTGGAACCCTTTATACGCTACCATGAAGAGGCGACTGCTCAGATCGTGAATCTCGCTGTCAGAAGTGAGGGAAAAGGAACATATAGAGGATCCCCTGGCCGGACAATGACTTATCTGAGGATCGTCAAGTTGGCTTCGATCGTGCGGGTTTCTTTCACTACTGCAGAAAGATGATGGTAAGCCTTCCTTGAAGATCTTGTGCTGGTGTATGAATCATGACCAGTGCCGGAACTTGTTGGTGACAGTGGCCTAGAAGCTTGACAACAAGTGGTACACTCTAGCTTTGCAAAAAGCCGCACGATTACCATCAAACCCTTACTGGCAATGACATCTGATAGGTTCGCGGTGTCTACAGACACTACACACCCATAATGTATAGAACTGCCCCTGGCGGGATAAGGGTGACCAGTTGCATATTTCTTCATTCATTATGCGGATGAGAAGATTGTTCCATGATGCAGTGACCGCTTGTACAAGACCGGCTAGGTTGGTGGTCGAGCTTCGTAGAAATACTATCGCCTGTAGCACCAGTCGTAGTCTCAATCGCCCAGGACTCGCATTGACTCGCGATACGGTTTCATGTCAAGGCGTCAAAATCGCATTCAAAATGACTACGTCTCAGACTGGTGCTTCTTGAACACCGCGATCATGTCAAGCTTGGATGTCTCCAGCTTAAACGACTTGGTTGGTTTTTCGAAGTATACCTTGTCGAACGCTCCAAGTAGCAGCTCGTCATAGAGAGCGCTCGTCAAGGAGAATGGAGGGCCGCCTTCGTGCTCGTCTAGCGGATCTGTCTTATTAGCTCTGAGCTCAAAAGTGGAGCATGTTACGCTGGAGAGTGACGAGTAGACCCCCGGGAGCGGTCAGCTCTGCCATTCTTTGAGCCCATGCCGATCGACGGTGGGGTGGCATGGCACACAAGAACGTATAGTCATAGATGATCGCAAATGGGTCCTGCAGGGTGCTGTCTGTTTTGTCAAAGAAGTCTCCAAGCACAACACGAGCTGCAATTCTGCCAGCATTTTCCGTCAAGTGGCTCTGTGCAGCCTCGACTGCCCCGGGAGACACTTCAAGGCCGATGACTTCATCAAATTGCTCTGCATCCAGAGTCCGCGAGAAGAGGCCAACATCGTAGCCACGACCGCAGCCTGGAACCAGAACCCTCTTCTTCAGTGTTGGTTCTACATTCTCGCACTGAAAGAGGACCGCCTGCGCTTCAATTAACTCAACAAGCGCTGGCGATGGCTCCGATCGGTCCCATGGCGTGACCTTTTCCTCCCAGAGCTTAGCCCACTGGTCGTTGTGCTGTGGTGCTTCTGGGTCGAATCTGGGAGAAAGTGGTGTAGGCATGCTTGTTCAGTTGACTAAAAGCTTGAGCTGTGGGAGCTTGCTAGAGCGTAAGCTTGAGCTGGAGTCGAGTCGAGTCTGTAGATGTGGTGTCGTGAATGCGGGGAGAATGCGACAATCGCAAAAGGCATCCAGCAACCTTACACTCATCCATTAAAAGCGCACAAGCGTTTGGCCCACTCATTGAGTGATCTACTCAGCCATGTCGAGTCCGAGAACACCCACCGTAGGAGCGCATAGTGTGGCCAAGCAAAACGCGAAAACACACTCCAATGGCAAATGGCTGCTAAATTACGAGAATGGCAAGCGCGTCAAGATCTACGAGTCGCCTGTACCTGTGATCGATGCAGTCAATCAGACTTTGCCTGAAGTTCCCTTGGATGACGCCGGCGCATCATGTTCGGTCGATTCCGCCGTGCTGGCAGACGTCATCGGGCACTGTATTAAGCAGGAACGCAACACGCCAAAGTCTAGGACACAAGAGGCGCTTCCAGTCCTTAGCAGCGGCAAAGACCCTACACAGATCATCTCAATTGAGTCGGAACATCTAACGAAGAAGCCTGCCAAGCGTTCAAGTGAAAAGAGAAGCACCGACAAGACAACGTTACGACGTTCTGCGCGTGTCAGGGGCAAGACTTGATGGATAAGATATGCAGTTTGCAAGTACATCATGCCGTTATGCAGATTAGTCTAGAGGTGATTGCATCGGTGAGGCCAAATCGGTCGAGCTGCGCGGTACAAAGTCTTCAACCTTGAGCGGCCGGACGCCTTGTAAACCATGCGCACGCAATTGGTCAATGTCGATGGCAGTGCGACCATTCTCCTTCGCCGCTGCTGAGACGCCGTTTTTGCGAATAAATTCGCGTACAGGACGCATCGAGGCCGCCCGACAGAGCTCTTTGATGGCCGAGCCAGACATTCCTGATGTGGCTAGAACGACGCGGTCCATGGCAAAGTCGTTTTCAAGTTTGGATTCTCGTAGCACAAGTTCGAGTATCTTTCTCCTCTGTGCTGCGTCTGGTAATTGTACATGGAAGCGCTTCGGCATGCGGCGCAAAATGGCAGAATCAATGTCGTTTGGTCGGTTTGTGGCACCAAGCACAATGATGCGTGTGTCTGATTCGGTCGCCATACCATCCCACAAGCTCATGAACTCTGCCTTGATCATCGCCATCGCTTCGTGGTCATTCTTTTCTCGTTCTCTCAGGAATGCATCAATCTCGTCAATGAAGATGATGCTCGGCTGTAGCTTGCGTGCGAGGGAGAATAGCGCATTGACGAGCTTGTTGGATTCGCCAAACCATTTGTCGGTCAAGGTCGATATTTGCATGTTGATGAAGGTTGCTCCTGATGAAGACGCCAAAGCCTTGGCCAGCATTGTCTTGCCACAACCTGGTGGACCCCAGAGCAAGACGCCCTTGGGCGCGCCGAGCAGGGCCGATGAGGAGGCAAATAGTTCCGGGTAGGTGAGCGGCAAGATGACACTTTCTTTCAAGTCATCCACGATCTCATCCAGCCCGCCAATATCGTCAAAGTTTATTTTGATGTCGCTCGCAAAGACCACCTCACTGGCTATGCTCTGTTCGTATTCAGACAGATCCTTGAGCTTGTCGCTGTCTGTTGTTTCGTGCAGCCTTCGCACTGCCTCTTTGCGCTTTGCATGATCCGTCTTCTTCTTGGAGGCCTGTGGATCCAGGGCCGACAGAACATAGAAGAGAGCTGCGTAGGTGGTGGTTGCGGCAAAGAGGATGCGAACCACGTCGCCACGGGTTATTTCCATGTCGGCGAAGAACCTGGCGAGCCTGGACATGGCCATGGAGGCTACAGAAGCTTCGCTCGTGTCTCTGCAGCTGTACTGACCGTGTCGTGTCTCTGTAGACCTTGCTCGTCCTTGGTCCTTCTCCGTCGCACGTGTCCTCCACTCCGCAACGACAGCGAAGCAAGCAAGCAACCAGCGTCATCAGGACATCACGTCCACTCTGCCTCGCAGCGCATCGGGAGAGTCGTCAGGAGAGACACACAGGCGGCGAGCATCAGAGTCTGCTAGTGCACTCGCGGCACTATGGCCACTGCAGCTCCATTCGACGCAAAGGCGCTCTATGAGTACCGCTCTGAGCACTCAGATGACCTCAGCTTCGGCCCTGAGCAACTTATTCATGTGACTGAGGTTGAAGATGATGAATGGCTCAGTGGATGGTACGAGGGTCCACAGGGAAGGTGTGAGGGCATGTTCCCCAAGAACTACGTGGAGGTCCTCCCAGCTCTCCCTGTCCCACCAAGACCCCAGGCGCGGCCCAGTCATGCCAGGTCAAAGTCGATTGTAGATGAGAAGCCAGAAGACGGAACAGGACAAACGGCAGTAGTTCCACCAACCGAGTTAATTGAGCCTGTGACTAAAAGTAAGTTATAAACTCACTTGTCCTGACTGACCAAAGCAGAAGCGGCAGCAATAGACGACACGGCGGCAAGAACGAAGCAGGAGCCAATACTTTTCACTTCAAAAGTGCGCGCAAAGGAAGACACTGAGGGCGAAGTGCAAGCAACACCCGTCCCAGGGAAGCCAATGGATGCGTCATCCAAAAAAGCACTTATCGACACCCAAACACAAGCGCCCATGACTGAATCAACACAGGTGCACAGTCCTCGGCCAGGTCCGGAGGCTGAAGACTTTCCAAAAGGTTCAGAGCAATCATTGGCGTCGCCCGATCAGTCAAAACCCAAGCCTGCAAAGCCCAATGCATTTCGTGATCGCATTGCTGCCTTCAACAAGGCAGAATCTGCCCCCATTGTACCACGCACCATGACAAAACCTGTCCTCGCGAAAAAGCCTTTCATTGCCCCGCCACCTTCAAAGGATTCGTACGTTCCACATACTGCTCCAAAGACGAGGGCCGCCAGTACGACTGAATCCAGTCCCGTGGATGTGCCATCAAGGCCAGTTGATGTGCCTGACGCAAGTGCCATCACATCACCAGTAGAAGGCGCTCCTAAGATCGGATCTCTGAAGGATAGAATTGCTGCACTTCAAGCTGAAAGAGAACAACTCGCTGTCAAAAAGGTTTCAAGCAAGCCTGCAGGAGACACAACGGTTGAGGAAAGTTCAAAAGCTCAGGTTGATATCGAGGAGGAAGAAGAAGAAGCGGATCGCGCTGCTGGCCTTCCTGTCCTGCAACCGCTGACACGCACTTCGACCAGTCGAAGCATCGAAAGTGTGCACTCAGAAGGACGCCCGCTGAGCCGACAACCATCGGCCCGTGCACCTTCTTTCTCAGCTGCATCTATCATTGGTCAAGACGACGACATTGCTTCGACGCAAGAGCAATCCAAGGAAGTCGAAGAGCTTCAAGAGACCAAGGACTCTACCCAGCTCGCAGAGGCAGATGGGTCGGAACTCGACGAGGAAGAGCAGCGCAAACAACGTCTTCGAGAACGAATGGCTCGCATGAGTGGTATGGGAATGGGTATGCACATGGCGTTGGGTCTACCGGCAGTCCAACAAAAGCCTCGCACTGCTAGACTCGAAGAGGAGCAGCACATCTCTGCAGAAACAGTACCATTAGCTTCAGTTCCAGTGATTCCTATGCCCGGCCTCCCCTCAGCTCCACCAGCAGTATTGGCTGAAGGAAGTACCAAAGACGAATCAAGCCACACAGAAGAAGTCAAAGGGGATGCCATGCCAGAAAATGAAGAAGTCGAAGATTCTGAAGACGAGCAATCCGAACCGTTGCAGTCATCTCGGCGTCCATCGCTTGAGCCTAGTACACCGCTGACTCTTGGACCAGGCTCGCCATCCTTGCGTTCACCCATGAGTCCAGGCGGCAAATCTAGAATGTCGTACTTTGGGCCAGTCTCTTCCGGTGGTCCAACACCTACGTCCCCAGGTCCTGTGGCTCGAGCTGCTGCTCCGCCGATTCCGCAAGCTGCTCGCCCTCCAGCGCCGGCACCACCAATCCCGGCTATGCCTCCACCTGCAGAGGCAGTGAAGCTTCCCGAATCGACAGTGCTGGTGGATAGTGAGCGAGAAGGCTATGAGGCAGATGCAGACGACGATACAGATACAACATCAGCTCATGATCAGCAGCATATGTCCAGTCTGCCGAGCGCTGAGTCGACATTGCCACAGGTATCACACCAAAATATCTTACCACGCGGACCACCACCCGTACCTACTATTCCACAGGGTGTGCCGCCTGTTCCACCTGTATCAGAGATGCCGGCTGCTTCGCGCAGTCTACCGCCACCTATGACAGCTGCACCAGCACCCCCTGTCTCACGAGCGCCTCCTCCTCTGCCAGACGTGGCTCCGCCAGCTCCAGTCATCCCTGTGCAAGGATCTGATTACCAGGCTCGAGATTCATATGAAGATCGGGCCAGTGCAGATGAAGGCGAAGCTCAATTGCCCGAGATGTCATCGCATGCACGGCGGCTATCAACCATGCGAGGCCATGGCGATTCCAAACATAGGCAATCACTAGAAGCAACGAGGAGTTTACCGCGACAATCTGTGGAAGCACGGCGAGACAATTTCGCCGACTACATGTCGAAGGATGTTTCTGTTGACAACGCTGCGGAGTGGACACAAGGTCTTCCTGCACCGCTTTCACAACGCCAGGATTTGGTATGCGACGTCAAGGAACATACAGACGCTGAGCATGGTACAACCACAAAAGATGTTTGTGTATTATTTCAAGACTACAGCCAGCTTGTTGTTTCGCTTGTGTCGGATTCCAAAAGTGGACATGTGCTGCAATTTGATCAAGTTCATCGTCCGCCTCCCCCATTAGCCTCACGGGAAAAGCTCGAGGCCGAACATGAACGATATGGCAGTGCGCTTCTTGACAAAGCCAAGAAACTCAACAACACTGTTGTCGCGAATGGCGACGCTTTGGCTTTTGTGTCAAGCATTGTAAAGAGTCTACCTGGCACCATTCCTCCAATTGGCGCTCGGACCTTTGGCGCTCCAGTCTACTTGAATCTGGCGAACGCCTCTGTCACTGTACAAGACGAGATTCGGCCAGGCGACATTATTGCTTTCCGCAATGCAAAATTCACTGGTCACAAGGGCGCTATGAAGAGCAAGTACAGCTTGGATGTTGGCAAGCCAGATCACTGTGCCATCGTGATCGACTGGGACGGAACCAAGAAGAAGGTGCGGGTGTATGAGCAAGGACGAGAAAGCAAAAAGGTGAGCGAGGCATCGTACAAGCTCAAGGATTTGCGTTCCGGCGAAGTCAAGGTCTTCCGAGCTGTCTCCTGGCAGTATTGCGGTTGGTAGTATAGCTGTTGAGGAGTTGCGTTTGTAGTAAGGCAATGCAAGCTTAATAGTCGAAGGATGTATCTGGTCCTGATGTGCTCGAGGCATTGGTTGCGTGAGCACCATACTTTCTTCCCGCTTAAAAGGGCCGCATACCAGTTGGGCGCACGGGGTTCATTCGAGAGCGTATCACCGACGCAGGCGTATCGGGAGGCATGTAGGACCGAGTCTTTGAAGCATGAGCCCGTGGGCTCGGCTGCATAAAGGCTTGCGGATACTGGTTGCCGTACATGGCAGCTGTGCGACTGTTAAGGGATGCTGAATTCGCCGTCATGAGTGGTCGTCCAATGCTATGGTAAGGCGCGTCCGCTGACTGTCAGTAACAGTGTCTATCGCTCAAACATACTTTTTTCTTGCCACGAGTGGCGGCGATCCGCAGTCACTCCCAGACTAGGATCCCGGACACCTGCTTGCATCATGGGCTGCCCCTTGCGCTTGATTTTATCAAATGCCATCTGCAGCTTATCATGCTGCTGTCGTTTCTCTTGCAACTGCATTCCAAGTTCAGATGCTTTTGTCTTGTACATCTGCCTTTCTTGCGCAAGCTCACCTAGCTGAGATTTGAGGTGTTCAATCTCGCGCTTCGAATCCTTGACTTGCATCTTGAGTGTTTGGTCAACGAGAGATGTGTTCTTGCGCAACTTGTCGAGCTCATAATTCTTCAACTGCCTTTTGGTCAGTAGAGTCATCGCTGGAGTGTGGCGTACAGCTCTTGCGACGCCTGGTAGGTCCAGAAGTCAATGGCGCGCCTGCAAACATCAACGATAATGTCTGGCGCTAGACCAGAGAGAACGCTCGACTTATAGTCCCTTTGGTTAGCAGTTCTATGTATAATGAGCTGTATACTCGGTAGGATCCAAGTTGGCCAAGACGACATCATCGGGCCTCAACAGGGGTTCCTGGCATGAGGGACATTTGCGCTCTGCTGTGAAGAGGCTGTTGGCGCTTAGAGGTCAGCGGCATGGTATTATCTTCATCAAACTACCAGTCTGAGCAGAATATGTGCGAACAAGTGGTCACGACTGCCTGCGTGGTCAGGTGCCTATGGCATTCATAGATGTTGCAGCGAAGCGTAATGTCGTTCATGTGGTCAGAGCATAGTAGTTTCAGCTGAATCGTAGAGAACGGCTTATAGTAGTGGAGCGCAATCCAGCAGTCTCAGAGTACAGTGATCTCCTTTGCCAGTCTAGAGACCCAGTGTTGGAGTGACTGTAGGAGCGTGCTTGAGGACGAGTTGATCAAATCTCCCCGCTGACGTACACCACAAACCACAAATCCTCACAGAGATGCACTTGTCCTCTGCCCTTCTGCTCTGCGCCAGCGCTCATGCTGTCGTCCTTCAGCAAAGACCTTTTGACGCCCGTCACTCGCTTGCGCAACATCAACTCGATGCGCTGGCTGAGTTGCAAGGCGAGATTCGCATGATCAAGTTATCTGAGGATGGCGAGGCACGCGCAATGCTGGAGACGGACAAGGAGGCTCTGCGCAGGGCTGGGATTTCCTTCATGGATGTGACGGACCACAAAGAACTTGGACTGCAGAATGCAGTTATGCTGGCAACCCAAAAGCACAGGCTGCCAGACTTTCCCAAGAAGCTTGCGGAAAGCAAGCACGTCAAATCACTTATTCCCGAGTTATCGCAAAAGGAGATGAGGACGAACCTGGAGCGCTTCTCAGGCTTTCACTCGCGCTACTACAAGTCAAAGTATGGTGCGGCTAGCGGCGAGTATCTGTTTAATCTGGTCCAAAATGTAACGAGCAGCCACGCAGGTATCCAGGTTACACAATTTGAGCATCCGTGGGGTCAACATTCGGTGATTGCGACGCTCAAGGGTGAAACAGATCAGGTTGTTGTGGTGGGTGCTCACCAAGATTCTGCAAACCTCTTCCTGCCTAATTTCATGCCTGCTCCTGGTGCCGATGACGATGGTAGTGGCACTGTGACCATCTTGGAAGTCTTGCGAGTACTTTCAGAGACTGGCTTCAAGCCGAAAAACACACTCGTCTTCGCTTGGTTCTCTGCAGAGGAAGGTGGCTTGCTCGGTAGTCAGGCGTACTTTGCGCATTGCGAGAAGACTGGCGTCAATGTGATTGCTATGCTGCAGCAAGACATGACTGGCTTCACCAAAAAGACGATTGACGCTGGCTTGCCAGAGAGTGTCGGTGTGATTGTTGACTTTGTCGACCCTGATTTGACCGATTTCATCAAGCTGGTTGTGGATGGTTATTGCGACATCCCTTATGTAGAGACGAAATGCGGGTATGCATGCAGTGACCATGCCTCTGCAACCAAGGCTGGCTATCGCAGTGCCTTTGTGATTGAGGCTGCCTTTTCAGAGTCCAACAACTTCATCCACACGCAACAGGATGTGATTAGCAATCTGGACTTTGCTCATATGCGCCAGCACGCAATTTTGACGCTTGGTTTTGCGGTAGAGGCGGCAGCTATTTGAGTGCAGTACTAGACAGCTTCCTTACAATCCATGGGCTGAGCTCAATTCTTGCGTACCCATAGCAATGCATCTGTTGCACTGGAGTCCTTTTCAGATGGCCGAGGACATTCCGACTTTTTGGTTGCATCTGTACGACCCACAACAAACAAAGTCACACAAAGGCAGATGAGAGACACGCCAGTATCCAGTAGACCAGGCTCGCCACTGCGCCCATCAGACGACGATGGGCGGCTGCCTGGATATCTTCCACACGTTGATCTCCTACCGCAAACGCCGAGGCGCGGCTTTCAAATGCGCGACCGGTCACCGACACCATCATATAGAACACTACCGCTCGAAGCGGATCATACACCAACACGTACACCTTTAGCAGGGGCGCGTATTTCAAGACCGCGAACGCTTGCTGATCTAGCCACACCAATTCTGGTACCATCTCCGGTTGGCGATCGAGCGCGATCGCCCAGTCCCTCGCGACTCATGGGAGCTAGAGCTCAGCCTGCAGTGCCATTGAACCGCTCAACATCGCCGGATGTTTCTATACGGATGCCGTTACCAGTGTTTATGTCTGACGATGAGAAGCTGAAACTTACGAGCCAATCCGTGCTTTCTCTGGCGTCTAATGAAGACACAACTGCGGAAGAAGAGGAGAAGCTGCTTGATGATGCCGACTCGGGATACAACGTTGTACCTACGCAGCCGTTGAAGCGTAGAAGGGCGCAAGTCAAGACGACTGAAGTGCTCACCTTGACAGAGGGTAACCTTGTGACTGAGCGACCTGTGCCACAGAAACTCTTCAAGCTGCTTGCAAGACGCGATCAACGGGAGTTTACACATGTGCGGTATACGGCATGTACATGTGATCCAGATGATTTCATGAAGGACGGCTATACGCTGCGTCAACAACTGTTTGGCCGGGAAACGGAGTTGTTCATCACCATCACCATCTATAACGAAGCTGCCGACTTATTCACGCGCACTCTGCATGGCATTTTCAAGAATATTGCGCACTTGTGTTCTCGTACAAAGTCAAGGACATGGGGAACGCTTGGCTGGCAGAAAGTAGTGCTGGTCATTGTAGCGGATGGTCGAACTCAGATCCATCCGCGTGTGTTGGACGTGTTGGCGGCGATCGGTGTCTATCAAGAGGGACTCGCACAGCAGCAAGTGGGCGACAAATTGACCACGGCGCATATCTATGAATACACGTCGCAATTTTCTATGGATGCCAATATGCACTTTAAAGGAACAGAAAAGGGCATACCGCCCGTGCAAATCCTTTTCTGCCTCGTAGGTTACTCTTGTTGATTGCATTATGCTAACTTGCAGAAAGAGAAGAATGCCAAGAAGCTCAACAGTCATCGATGGTTCTTCAATGCATTTGGTCCTGTTGTCAAACCGAACGTCTGCATGCTGCTAGATGCAGGCACTCGGCCTGGCTCAGACTCCATCTATCACTTGTGGAAGGCGTTTGACTTGGACAGCAATGTTGCAGGTGCAGCAGGTGAGATCAAGATTGATGGTGGCAAGCACTGGACGCAGCTTCTCAATCCGCTCGTTGCGGCACAAAACTTTGAGTACAAAATTTCCAACATCCTGGACAAGCCGCTTGAAAGTGTCTTTGGGTATGTTTCTGTGCTGCCTGGTGCCTTTTCAGCGTACCGGTACTGTGCACTCAAGAGTGATGACGATGGCAGAGGTCCGCTTGACTCATACTTCAAGGGCGAGGTGGTGGATACGAGCGCTGGTATCTTTGAGCAAAACAAATTTTTGGCAGAGGATCGCTTATTGTGCTGGGAGCTTGTTGCCAAGCGCGATGCGAAGTGGATTCTCAAGTACGTGTCCAAGTCGTTTGCTGAGACCGATTGCCCTGACAATGTCGCTGAGCTCATGGGTCAGCGTCGTCGATGGTTGAATGGCGCTACGTTTGCAGCGACCTACTCGATGGTCCACTTTCGACAGATCTGGGCGACGTCACACTCCAAGACACGCAAGTTTTTCTTCCACTTGGAGTTCATTTACCAAGCATTTTGTCTGCTCTTTACCTTCTTCTCCTTGGGCAACTTTTACCTGACATTTTTCTTCATCTGCCAGTCTGCAGCAACGCTGAGTCCGGTGCTGAATGGTCTCTTTGTGCTGTTTCGATACCTAGTTATTCTGGTGACTGCTGGACAGTTCATCTTGGCCTTGGGTAATCGGCCAAAGGGAGCCAAAACGCTGTTCATGGTGTCTCTCATCATTTACAGTGTGATTATGATGTACACGCTTGTGATGGCGACGTACCTGGGCGTCCACTCCATTCAAGTGAGCATGCAACAAGGACACACCATCCTGACGGACCAGAAATTTGCGACGGTGGTCTTGTCTGCATTGGCTACCACGGGGATCTACTTTGTGGCGAGTTTCTTGTACCTGGAGCCTTGGCACTGCTTTACGAGTTTTGGGCAGTACCTTGTGCTGTTGCCCTTCTTTTCCTGCACCCTGAGTATCTTTGCCTACTCCAACTTGCACGATGTCTCCTGGGGCACAAAGACGACGGACACCTTGCCGAAAGTGATGCAGACTGCAGTGGTCACGGGTGATCAAGTGGTGATGGAGGTGCTCTCGATGCCGGATGCCGAGGGCAGCTATGAAGACGCACTCGCCAATCTACGACTGAGGAAGCCTGTGGAGGAAGGACCGCAAGATACGACGGCAGTACGGGATGACTACTTCAAGGAGATACGGACACGCGTGCTGCTGGTGTGGATGGCAGCCAACTGTGTGTTGGCGATGTCTGTGTCCGAGTACTATGCTGTGCCTACGAGCAAGAACCTGTACCTTGCGTTTGTCATGTATGCAGTTGTGATCTTGACGGCGTTCCGGTTTGCTGGTTCTTTGGTGTATTTAGTGCTCAAGGTGGTGGCACTGACTGGGAGTACGCGGAGTGCCGGAGAGCGGGTGGGTCAGTGGTGGAGGGATGCATGGGGACTGCTGCTGTTCTGGCGGAAGGTGCCCCTGGGCAGTCAGTAGTGGAGTCTGCCCAATGCTGCTATACCCGGTCGCAGTCTAGTCTAGTCTGCTTTATGGGTACAATTGCTTGTCGCAGTCACGGTGATCTGCTGCATTCCTTCGCGCTCCCTTCACTTTCCCCTTCCTCTTCATCTCGTTGCACAATCCATGCCGCACCAGCCAATCACACCGCGTGAATGGGGGCGGGTGATTTCCCAGAGTGGCAGACACCCGCGGAATGTAAACAAAGCGCAGGAAGTGACAGAAAATGACTGAAAATGACTCGAAATGACTGCGAAGGACTGAGAATGCATTGGCCACCACTGTTTGGCAGCAGCTGATGCTCCATTCTATATAATCCCCCCAACTGCTCCCTCCCCTCTCCCCCTCCATCCACCACCAACACCAACACCACGCTCTCTAGCTACCCACACTCTCTTTGTACCACCATGCAGTTCTTCACCACACTCGCTACTCTCGTCGCTGCTGCCAGCGCATACCAAGTGCTTACGCCTGCACTCAACTCGACGGTGGCAAAGGGATCCACCATCGACGTCAGGTACTCCTCGGTCGACACAGACGCAGACACCTTCTCCGTCTACCTCACCAACTTCCAGACTGCCCACTGGCCTCCTACGGTGCTTTCCCTTGCACAGAACGTCAGGCGTGATGCCGGTGTCGTCTCTGTTCGCATTCCGTGCGACGTGACCTCGGACTATGGCTGGCAGCTCAACTTCATCAACGGCACCAACACCTACGTGATCTACGCACAGTCCCCCAAGTTCACCTTGACTGGTGAGTGCAAGGACCCTCTCCCAGCAGCAGCACCCGTCTTCACCAACGGATCTGGCATTGCAGCGACAACCACCATCATCACCACTGTGGTCTTCCCCCAGCCTCTGATCTGGTTCGTCCAACCCTCTGCTGCTGCCGCTGCCCAGTGCCCAGCACCTGTCACAGTCACTGTCCAGGTTCCTGCTGCCGTCTGCACACCTGGCGCTGCCGTTGTCCCTGGATCTGCTGCTGCCCCTGTCGCTGGTGTGCCCGCTGCCGTTGTTGTTGCAAGGCCAGCAGTTGTTTCTGGTGCTGCTGTGGTGGCCGTCGCCTCGGGTGCCGCTGCTTCAGCCGCTCGTGCCTCTGGCTCCAGTGCCGCTCTCCCCATCTACACCTTGCCTGCGTCGAAGAACGGTGCTTCAGCCGCTGCTGTCGGTGCTGGTGCCGGTGTGGTGGCACTTGTTGCGCTTTTGCTCTAAGTAAGCGAGTGTCTTTGTATTCCGTAAGACCTTGTATATGCAAAAACTGTTGTTCAATTGCTTGTGCCTTTGCATTTGACGTGACGAATTGACTGATTGACTGTCTTTGTTATTTTGCGACACTGAACGCGCAACGACACTCCACATTGAAGTGACCTCGATGAATCGCATCTTTGGCAC
The DNA here is from genome assembly GCA_003568695.1 of Protomyces arabidopsidicola. NCBI lineage: Eukaryota > Fungi > Ascomycota > Taphrinomycetes > Taphrinales > Protomycetaceae > Protomyces > Protomyces arabidopsidicola. The sequence continues at coordinate 26,537 of QXMI01000146.1, forward strand.
ACGGAACAAAGCTGCGACACCCTCGCTAGCAGATGCCATTACAGCCACTGATGCGCGTGCCGATGCCATTCAAGTCAAGATTGCGAAATGCGACGTTGAACTTGCTGCCCACCAGCAGAAAATCAGTCGCCTGCGCGGTGCTGCGCAAGAGGCTGCGAAACGGCGCGCATTGGGTGTATTGCGTCAGAAGAAGCAGTATGAGCAGCAGCTGGACCAATTGATGCAGCAATCGTTTAATATGGAGCAAGCCAACTTGACGACGGAGAATATGCGGAATACAATGACGACCGTCACTGCTATGACTGCGGCGAATAAAACGCTGAAAAAGGAGTATGGCAAGATCAATATTGACAAGATTGAGCGGTTACAGGATGAGATGGCGGATTTGATTGAGAGTGCGAATGAATTGAGTGCTGTGATGGGGAGAAATGTGTATGATGTGGGTGAGGAGATTGATGAGGCAGACTTGGAGGCAGAGCTGGAGGCGCTCGCTGAGGAAGGGTTTGGCGCAATGGAGCAAGAACCAGGACAGAGCCTGTCATACCTGACGAGCAATGTGGATGAAGCGCCGCCGACATTTGTGGATGAGACGCCAGAGGAAGCTCAAAAGGCAGCTGCAACATAGCGGCAGCGCATCATGAAGAGGACGTAGAATTGAACATGCACTTTTTTAATCTATGGACGAAGAAAGAATACCTGCAAGCAAGCGACGCGCTCTAGATACGAGCGTACTGGGCAGAACGCTTAATCTGCTGAACGGCCTCAGCCATCATCTCATCGACAATCTGAGCAGCTGGCTTGACGTCGTTGACGGCAGCAGCCACGGCACCCATGAGGAAAGGTCGTGCATCGAGCTCGGTCTCTTCATCGAGGGTACCATCCTTCTCGCGCTTCTCCAAGTCAAAGATGGCAGGGATAACACCCTGGCCAGTCAGACGCTTGATCTCATCAGGCTTAGCCTCCCACTCAGAAATGAACTTGCTGTTCCTCACACGCATCGGACGGCCCGTGAAGATGATTGTGCGGAGGGTGTCGGTGTAGCCGGCAGTGGTGACCGCCTCCTGGTGAGCCTTGGAGGCGCCTGCTTCCTTCGCAGCAACGAATCGTGTGCCGACCCAAACGGCCTCTGCGCCAAAGGCAAGGGCAGCAGCAAGAGACTTGCCGTTGTAAATACCACCAGCGGCAATGACGTGGACCTTGTCACCGGTCAGAGGAGACTTGGCCTTGTTGCAGAGCTCAACCACCTCGGGGATGAGGATGGAGGTGGCGACATCACCTGTGTGGCCACCACCTTCGCCACCCTGGGCGCAGATGATGTCGACACCGGCAGCGAGTGCCTTGGGGACGTGCTTGGGGTGTCCAATCATGTTCTGTTGTGGTTAGTTCCTGCATGCTCCAGCACTCTGTAGAAGTAGGCTTACCATGACTGGGATACCGGCCTTGTGGAGCTTGTCGACGACCTCCTTGGGAGGCACACCGACGGCGGCAACAAAGAGCTTGCAGCCAGAAGCAATGATGACATCGACGAGCTGGGGAAGAGATCCCTTGGTGTAGTCGTAGTTGGTCTTGCGCGCGCCTGCACCGACCTGTGGGAGGAGCAAGTCGACTCCGAAGGGTGCACTCTTGTCATTGAGGGCCGCCTTGAGGTCTGCAATCTGCTCACGCAGAAACTCGGGCGTGTAGCCGACACCGCCAATGACACCGAGCCCACCGGCGTTGGTGACTGCAGCTGCGAGTTCGGGGCCAGCAGCCTGGTTCATGCCGGCAAGCAGGATCTGTCGTTAGCAACCTTTTCTTGGGCTGGTGGGAGCATGATACGGGGTGCTTGATGCCGAATAGCTTGGTGATGGGCGTAGTGATGGACATGTCTGGCGTGTCTGGTGGTTGGTCGAGGGGGAAGTGTGGTTTGGTAAGTAGACGGCGGGGGGGTTGTGCTGCTTCTTCTATACAAGATTCCTTCCCCACACTCGCGCGCCGCCCGTCGTCCGCTGCTCTGCTCAAACTGCACAAACTGCACCCAAAACGCACCAGCGAGACGACAGCCGACAGACGCCCAACTCGCGGCCGCAATCACGGAGAGGAGCAGGCCCCGGACTGCCGAACATTGGTAGTGAAAGTAGTAGTAGTGGTAGTACTACTATGGTAGAAGAAGTAGTAGTAGTTATAGTAGTAGTAGTGATAGTAGAGTAGTAGTAGTAGTAGTAGTAGTAGTAGTAGTGGTAGTAGCATTAGCAGTAGCAGTAGTAGTACAATAGTAGAAGCAGATACAACTACCACACATTGTTCTCCCCCCAATCAAACGACACCATGTCCTGCGGCCCAGCAGCCAGCAGCCCGCTTGCATCTAGCGTCGTGAGGTAGTCCAAATCCAGGGAAAAACTCTGGTCATACCGCTGCTGCCCGATGGAAGAGGCCTGGGAGTCAGGACTCTGTGCGCTTCTGGCATCCACAGGCAGTGGCGCCCCGGTATGGGACGGTGCAATATCCTTGAGGTGGACTCCTTGCAGACTGCGGACGAGTGCAGCACACTTCTCAGCAGCAGAATTCTTTTGCAGCGAGTCAAAGATCCCAAGGCACGTCTCAATGTCCCGCGCAATCCGCTCTCGTCGAGGCTGGTCGTCTTGCAGGAGCTTTTGCCCAACCACCAAGATTGTAGCAGCACTCATCAAGCATGGTATCAGCTGCCAGAGCGGGAAATCCCATTGCAGTGTGCGTTGGGACTCGACATGGTCCAGCAAGCGGATCGTTTGCTGAGCTTCATCCAAACAAATATCCTGCTCCTTGCGATTCGCCCGAACAACACGCGGATCCTTGGTATGCCGCATAATGGCCAGTGTGATGTGCGGCCGATAAATGAGCTGCCGCAAGTGGCGAAACTTGAGACTCAAAAAGTTGCGCTGCCGTCGTAGTGCTGTCATGGTCTCATAGCTCGAAGGCCGCTCAAAGTCGAGTTCACGCGAGAGCGATCGCTTCCACTCCAGTAGCCGCTGGTCAATACTCGCAATCACGCGCATCGTATGTTCCCACGTCATAGACGGCTTATTCAGGAAGAAAAGCTCCCGTTGCGCAATGCCAATGATTCTCGAAAATTTGATGAGATGCGTCAGGTACGGCGCATAGGCATCCTTCTCATGCGGCGTAGTGTCGATCGTGCCGTCCTCACGGAAACGCCAGTCAGAGACTTCACTCGGAAACTTGACGAGAAAGTCTTCATCACGCATGTTGGGCTGTCTCCCAAGTTGCAGTGCAATCAGGTGCTCCAGAATGTATGCCGAGTACCATAGTCTCCGATTGCGTTCCACTTCCACCGGTGTGGTTGCTGATGTCTCTGTATCCGTTACCAAACCAAGATTCTGACACGACCGAATCACCAGACCAAGCACGTTCCATGCTCTAGCCGGCTTGTTGATAATGAGAAGATAGAAGCATGCGAGCAAATGACATTGAATAAGCTCAATGGTCGAGTTCTTGAATACATCAAAGAAGAGCTGCCTTCCCCGTGCAAAATACAAGCAATGGTCTTCATACGGCCAATTGCACCAGTAGGCTCCAAGGGCAAGCACAAAATTGAGCATTGATAGTGTTGTGCGGTCCAGGTCAGACCATTGAATCTCACCCTTGTGCACCTTGTCGAAGATCTCCCTCACCTTGCGCTCCCATAGAAAGGGAACGGCAATGTGAAGCGTTGAAAAGTAGGCATCGAGCAGCTTGTCGCCCTCTTCCCTCGTTGGATACCGAAACAGATCCTCGACTGAGCTAAAGTTTGGCTTGACAATATCCCCTTCATCCAAAAAGAAGGCAATATTCGGATTAGGGCCGGACGTAGCTTGGCTGTCCTTGATGGACTGGTTATTGACAAACTTGACAAAGGCTAGATCCGAGGAACGGTCGAGCACGCCTGACGGTCGTATCTGCAGAGGTGGCAGATCAAGCCCGCCATTTGCAATGGTTGCTGGAACAGAGTCTGAGACTGGCAAGGGTACAGTGCACGATGCAGTCAGCGCAAGCAGCCGACTCGCATCTTGCGTCTTGATGGTCAATCGTACATTCTCCAATTGTCGCGCCAAGTCTTGCGCTTCAGCCGCCGTGTCTGCATCTAGCTGCGGCTCAATCTTGCGTAGAAAGAGCTGCATCTCGTTCACCTTCTCCCTCATATCACTCAGGTCATCCGTACTGATGCTCAATCCACCTGATGCAAAAGGCGCCGAGGGTCCTGCACTCTCGCCATCGCTCTCAGACTTGACACGCTTGCCACGGTACGTATCGCTATAATTGCATTCGAAGCCATAGCCCGCGCAATTCTTGCAGATTGGGCGTTCCCCGGAGCACTTGCGCTTGAGCGTTCGACACTTTTTGCATGCCTGACTCGTTCGTTGTCGCTCAGTGTATTTTCTGCGATGCTGTGAGGATGTCGTTATAGCAGCTGTTGCGGGTGACGGCGCTTGTGCAGGAGAGCCTGCCTCTGAGGGCATCGTCGAGGAGGAGCCAGCACAAAGTCAAGGCGCTCGGTGGTGATTTGAATAAGGTTCTGTGTAAACTACAAGCAAGTTGTCGTTCGCCATTCTACCGAGCAAGAAGACGCCAAAAAGCAAATCAAACGCAGGACACCATAAACTGGTGGTTGATGAGGGCAGGCTCAGAAGTTGCGTGCCAGGTCATCGACAAAGCGGCCGAGCTTCATCATGCTAGAACCAACCACTTCCTTGTACTGCTCAACATCCATGTTCTGCAGCTTGCCAATGTATGCACGCGCAGTCTGCTCCAGCTCGCTTGCATCATCGCCACCCACATCCTCTTCTTCAGGGCGCCCAAAGTATTGGTTTGACGAAATACTCTGAGCACCTGTAAAGCCACCAAGCCGTTCCCGTGCCTCATTCTGTTGTGCAGCATCATAGTTGTTGCGTCCAAAGAACTGGTCAGACGAGATACTCTTCTGTCCGGCATACTTGTCGCGTGCCTCTGTCGTCTCCTCGACAGGCGCACTGCTTGATCCAAAGCCGCCCGTCTTTCTCTTGGGCGCAGTGGCCGTTGCTTTCTTAACGGCAGTTTGTCCGAATCCCAATCGCGCAAATCCTTCTTGAATAGGTGGGGTGGCTGCTTCCTTTCGCGCCTCTGCGGCTTTTCCAGGTCGAGTATCTTTGTTGACAATGGGTGAAGAGGGAGCAGCTGGTTTGGGGCTTGCAATGGCAGGTGCAGTCACTGGTGCAGCAGGCTCCTCGATAGTCAGCTCGGCCTCTTCCCGTGCAAGCCGCTCTTGCTCATCAAAGTCAATGTCAACGTTCACCTTTTTTGCACCAAGCTTCGAGGTCTTCTTTGCCCCCGTCAAACCTGTACGCCTGGAGCCTCCAGCTGAAGCACTGGTTGTTTTACGCATATTGGAGCTCGTCGTCTTGACGGCAGCTTTTGGCTCAGCGGAAGCAGGTGTGATGGGTCTATTGCCCAAAACTGGCGGCGTTGCTGTCCGTGATGGAGGAGGTGTAGGTTTGACAATAGAAGGCTTGTCCCAGGAAGAAAAGAAGTCGCCGTCGGCTTCCTTTTCGCCTGTCGCCTCCTCCACGTCCTCATCAAAATCAAAATCCGGGTGCTGCTTGGCATCCAGCTCGGCCCTCTTCTTGATCTCTGCTTTATACTGTATTGCTTGCTTGCTAGAATACTTGATTTTCGCGTCCTTTGTGCTCAAGAGGGAGGAGCCGCCGTGCTTCTTGAAGTAGTCTGCACAAGCAGCATTACCACCAACCCGCATAAGACGTAGCTGGTCCCATGTCCATGTATCAAGCACTGTAGAGCGGACAAAGGAGAGATGCACGCCCATATTGCGGTGTACCTATTGTCAGAATGCTAGTCGCCAATTCAAAGCACATACAGAGCTGCAGTCGAGACATAGCAGAACACCATACGGTACACTGGACCATGTCGGATTCTTGGCCCCACAATCAAAACACGTCTTATTCTTGAGCCTGGTGCGTGTTAGCGTTTATTGCAACATGGAGATGTGCGAACCTCATCTTTGTGAAGAAGCTTTGAGCCTCGCTCTTGTCTGCTGCATTGGCACTCATCCCAGGCTGCGTCTATGTGGAACCCCCGTGTGTGTTTAAGTGCGCCGTGTGTTGGACGTGTTCGATTGTCGTCGTCGGCCTTTTGTCACTGCATTTCGAGATTTGAGCCAAAACTACAACCACGAAAACCTGAAGCTCAGTCACACAAGCTATGCTCAAGTACTACAGTGCCCGCTCATTCTCCCAGGCAACCTTTAAGCTACTCTCTCAAAGACCCATCAATGCTGCACAACGTCGACTCGCTTCTGCTGCTGCTGAGCAGCAATCCTCGGTTGATGCTCCTGGTGCACCTAAAGCAGTACAGCGCACAGTAATGCAGAAGGTAGGCCGGGCTACAGTAACTGGTGGCTATGCGGTTGTCGTTGCTGGCGGTATAGCTCTTGTCGGAATTGTCTTTTGGGCTCTTGGCTCAAATCTATTCTTTGAGACTCGCTACCTCAATGAAGCAGTTGACCTCGTCAAGGCGCATCCAGAAGTCAAGCGGCTTATCGGACATGATCTTAATGCGTACGGGGAGCGATCACGTAATGGGCGACGCGGAGGACCGGTTCCAAGTCAACGCTCAGCTGATGGCCATGTTTGTATGTGCTGCAGTCTCCATCATTCATACTAACTGCAGACATGATCTTTCATCTAGAATCGCATGGCACAGGCCGCTATGGTACATGTCGAGTAGATGTCAAAGAACTCCCTGATGGCGCTTACGAGATTCGCCAACTCTACTGCGATATCCCAGGAGAATCGCGTATATGGGTCAAGCAAGAAAAGGCGCTCGTCAAGGCGAAGCGAAGATTGTTCTCCTTCTAAATCTCCTCTACTTTGACCTCATCAGTGTCAGGCGCCTCTGGCTGCGGCTCTACTCGGCGTTGATCAGCACTGCGTACTTCCGCTGCCACCGACACCGTCCAGCCAGCACGCTCAGCATCCGGTTCCTCTCCCTCGGGGATGGTCGTTTCATCGATCTCTTCACCAGCAAGCATCCTCAAGATGACTCCTGCGCCCACCTTATCCATAACTTGGCCAGAGCAGAGTGAGGATGTGGTGCACGAAGGACATCCTTTGCTGCACTTGCATCGTGTGACACGATCGATTGCTTGCTTTAGCAGCACGTGGATGAATTCAAAGGCTTTCAAGGACAGCCCGCTTCCTGACGCGCCGCCCTTGGCATCATACAAAGTAAGCCGAGCAGGCCTCTTGCGGTTAGATTCCTTAGGCAGATGCTCCTTCTCAGCCACTTTGCATTCGGTTCGCACCTCACCTTCGCTGCTCATGACAAAGTTTGGAAGCAAGGAGAGCAAGGCGTGCTCAGCAGCGTGGATACTGGCAGCGCAATTGATGAACTTGCGAGATAGTAATACAAGCGCCGTCTTTGGGATGTCAATCCACATGCCTTTCGTGTGAATAATGATGGGTGGGTTGTCAACGTCAACTGCATCGATAATGTTGTTGTGCTTGTCAATCTTGAAGAACCCATAGACAGTTCTAGTGATGCGAATGCCACCATAGAACGCCTTTGACGGTGACTGCGGTATCACTCGCGTTATCTCCGTCTCAATAGGATCTGTATCTGTAAAGTCTCGTTGTCGAGTAGTCCATTCGATATTGGTCGCAAGGATAACCTTAGCGTAGAGCTTCTCTGGATTGAGCTCGCGAACAAGATAAGTATTACCTTGATGCATAAAGATGGCACCCTCATAGACCGTAAAATTGGCGCGGGAAGGTTCCAGCTCTTCCAGCACAACGTTGCGACCGCCAGTGATGTCGATGATGGCATAATGACCATCCTCTGTGTCCCTGATTCCTACCATACGAGAGGGCCTGGGCAGGAAGCGCGGATGACAGTGGTAAAATCCATTGTCGTCCTTGACAAGCCTTTCTTTGGCCACTTCAGCAAGGGTTTTGCCGAAGTACACTTCATCTTCCTTCAGATTGAGTGGCATCTCTGCAGCAGCACATTGAAGATGACCTTCAAGCACAAGGGTGTTGGTGAGATCCACCTGCAGCTCAGTATTGGGCATGGTGAAAATTTCGCTTGGATTCGACATGTAATGCTGGTCCATCGGAAAGGGATCTGCGATGTACATCGCCAAAGAGTCCTTGTTTCTGCGACCGGCGCGTCCAGACTGCTGACGCAATGCAGAGATGGAATAAGGAAAGCCAATCATCAGCACAGCATCCAAACTACCAATATCAACGCCCAATTCGAGAGCATTTGTTGCAATGATGCCAAGCAAATTTCCCCTGAACATTTCGTGTTCAATCTTCCTGCGATCTTGTGCTGTATATCCGCCCCGATAGCTCATCACACGATCCATGAGATCATGTCTGTCCATCGCTTGCAAGTCTTGTCGCACTTGCTTGACAAACACTTCGCAAGCTTTACGGACTTTGCAGAATGCGATAGTTCGAACATTGCGCAACATGAGAAAGATGAGAATCTTGGATGCTTCGCGCACAGCAGAGACTCGACCTGAGCTTGGGTCAAGCGCGTCCACATACGGTGGATTCCAGCAAACAAATTCCTTGCGACCATTGGGGCTGCCGTCTTGATCAGTCAATGCGACATCCTTGACACCAAAGATTGTCTTCATATGTTCTTCTGGGTTGGCCATGGTGGCACTACAAGAGATGAACTGCAGTCTGCGATTACCAACGGTAGCACAGATACGACGCAGGCGTCTCATGATGAGGGCGACATGACTACCAAATAGACCGTTATAGACGTGAAGCTCGTCCACTACCACATACTTGAGATTCTTAAGAAAAGTGCGCCAGGCATCTTCTTGTGGCAGAATAGTCAAGTGAAGCATATCTGGATTGGTAAAGATGATGGAAGCATTCTCTCGTATCCGCTGTCTCTCAGTCATAGGTGTATCACCATCAAATGTCTCGACCATGACTCCCTGAAGATCATCCATGTAAGAGATCAGCTCAACTAAGGACCGTTTCTGATCCTGTGCAAGAGCTTTGGTAGGAAAGATGTACATGGCTCGTGTTTCACGCTTCTTTTGCAAGGCATGCAGGACTGGCGCCTGGTAAATCAGCGACTTGCCAGAGGAGGTTGACGTGGAAACAATAACGTGTCGTCCATCCCAAAGATTATTGATAGCTTCCGCCTGATGCGAGTAGAACTGCTGGATGTTCTTTGTCGAATACAACGCATTGACGAGTTGCTGAGACAAACTTCGATTGAGTGTTCCGTATTGAGGCTGATTTTCTGGAAGGGTTCTATGGCCATCAGGCACCACCTGACCTTGATACTCAGTGTCCAGCATGAGGTCGTCCAGGAGATCTGAAATGAGTGGGCGCGAATCGCCATCGTCCAATTGCACTTGTCTCGTCACAATTTCTGCAGGCTTGGGAGGTTCAGGCATGATGGGCAGATGAGCCTCATACATGGATTCGAGCTGCATAATTGGGTCAATCTCATCTTGCGCGCATTTATGTAGAAACTGGTTGACTGCTTTCTTGAATTTGGCGTTGCGCTTGTCAATCAGCTTGGTCATGGCCGCAGGGGTGAAGGTTGGTAGTTTGAGCTCTGGTCGCAGACGTCTGCCGAAGCCTCCTTCCTTTTCGCGGTTGATTTTACGCTTGAGCTCACCGTCGGTATACTCAAACAGCAGAACGACATTCAGACCATGCTGCACGGATTTGTCCTTAAACAAGTCATCGTGTGCTTTCGTGGACCACTTTTCTCCAGACTCAAGTACATGAACGGCGAGCGAATCTTCATCAATGTAACCAAAGCTAATGGAATTCGGCAGCAGACATTTGACACGGGCTATATCCCCGTATGTCAATGGCTTTCGAGTGAGGTTCTCGACACTGCTCTTGATGGTATCAAACGTGGTAGCAAGGTGCTTTCGAGCACAACAGAATGTATAGACTGTGTTGAGTGCCTGATGTAGCTTGCCCAGTGCTTTGAATGTATCGGGTATTTCCATCTCGGGTAGATTTGTCTCGGCACTGGCTGCACTGGCATTGCTGGTTGCACGACTCAGATCAGGGACATCATGCGCAGAGGAAGCGGCTCGACTGCGACCACGACCTCGACCTCGGCCTCGAGCACGCTTTGACCCACTGCCTCGTGAGTGACTTGTCTGGTCAGAAACGACTGTCTCTGCTGCAGCAAGCCGCTCGGCAAGTGTACGCAGGTTGGGCGCGGTATCAGCCTGTGTCTGCGGTGGCGACCCCTCTGCGTGGGCTCTTTTGGACATGTTCTGAGCAGAGCAGCTGCCAGTGAGAATTTTTGAGCGTTCTTCAGCTATTCAATTGAGCATGAGGACAAATAGGGAGAAGGTCAACGAAGAGGAATAGTAGTTGTCTGAATGCTGTCATCTGACGGTGGTGCGCCACAGTTGAAAGCTTCATGAAATAGTTTTAAATGTTTCTTGTTGCGACGTCAAATCCCAAAGAGCAAAAGAAAGGACAGCAGCGACAGACGCGACCTTGCCCCTCCTCTCATGGCAGGCAGGAAGAAGAGGCCCCGTGACTGCCCGTTATGCAGCACGGCCCTTACGCGGTTTTTCATAAGCATGGAGGAAACGATTCGCATGTGTCCCTCCCGCACATGCCCCTTTCCCTTTGAGGAACCGACCAAAGCGCTGTCTCAACTGGTTACGCCTATCGACTTCTCCATGGACAAGGTGGATCTGGGTCCTCGGCATCTATCGGATCAGGGCCTCTCAGACAACATCACGATACTGCCTGAGGGAAAACGAGGACGACATCTGGCTTCTACACCAAGTGACCTGCTTCTGCACCTGCCTGCGTTGCGCAAGAAGCGTCGGACGGCTATTCGCCCGCCCAAGGGGATGCTTTGTACGGTGGATAATGTCAGGGCTAGCTGTCCGACCGTCCGAGTACCAGAAAACTACACGCTGGCCATTCAATTACCACCTGCATGAACATTCACGACCCATGTATCCGCGTGCATCATCCATATCTCTTTCAGCAAACTCATGGCGACTGCGAGCATACCTAGATAGTCATTCATCATCTATTCAATACTAAATTTAAGCATAAATGCAGACACGTCGTTTCAACTTATGCCTTGCTGCGTTTGAGGAATTCCGACAAGAGCGACTTGGTAGAGGCATCATGCGCATCACCGGCCTTCTTCTCCTCGATCTCCGACAAAATCTTCTTTGCAAGCGATTTACCGAGCTCGACACCCCACTGGTCGAAGGAGTTGATGTTCCAGATAGCACCTTCAGTGAAGGTCAGGTGCTCGTAATACACGACCAATGCGCCCAATGCAGCGGGCGTAATCTTTTGAGCAAGGATAGAGGTGGTCGGACGGTTACCCAAAAAGGTCTTGTGTGGCACCAATTCAGCTTTGGCCCCCTCAGCAGCCACCTCATCCGGTGTCTTACCCAACATCAAAGCTTCACTCTGTGCCAAAAAGTTGGAAGCCAGCATCTTTTGGTGGAGATTGCCGGAGATGGGGTTGTGGGATTCAGCAGCCATGATGAAGTCTGCTGGGATGAGCTTTGTGCCTTGGTGGATGAGCTGGAAGAAGGAGTGCTGACTGTTGGTGCCCGGTTCACCGAACAGAATTGGACCGGACGTGTACTTGACGTGCTCACCGGTGCGTGTGATGGCCTTGCCATTGGATTCCATTGACATTTGCTGGAGGTATGCTGGGAAGCGATGCATGTACTGGTCGTATGGAGCAACCAGGTGCGTCTGAGAGCCCCAAAAGTTGCTGTACCAAACAGAGAGCAGACCACCGAGCATGGGGATGTTCTCTTCAATCGGAGCCGTCTTGAAGTGCTTGTCCATGGCGTGTGCACCGGACAAGAAGGCATGGAAGTTGTCGTAGCCAATGACGAGTGCTACGGACAAGCCAATGGCCGACCACACCGAGTAACGTCCGCCAACCCAGTCGGAAAAGCCAAACATATTCTTTGCATCAATGCCGAACTTGGTGACTTCCTCCTCATTGGTGGAGAGTGCGACAAAGTGCTTTGCAATGTGCTCCTCCTCCTTGGCCGTATCGAGGAACCAATTCTTGGCGGTTGTGGCGTTCGTGACCGTTTCTGCCGTGGTGAAAGTCTTGGATGCTACCAAGAACAAGGTTGTCTCTGGGTCTGAGGCAAGCAGGGCTTCAGCCATGTGTGTGCCGTCAATGTTGGAAACAAAGTGAGCCGTCAGATCGCGCTTTGCATAGTGCTTGAGCGCTTCCGTAACCATAACTGGCCCGAGATCGGAGCCACCAATACCGATATTGACGATTGTCTTGATTTCCTTGCCAGAGTAGCCCTTCCACTCGCCAGAACGCACGGACTCGGAGAACTCCTTCATGTGATCGAGCACTTCCTTGACACCAGGCATGACGTCCTTGCCGTCCACCATGAATGGCTCCTCGCCAACGTTACGCAGAGCGACATGGCCGACTGCACGATCTTCCGTGAAGTTGATGTGCTCGCCCTGGAACATCTGGTCTCGGAGTTCCTCCACGCCGGCTTCCTTTGCGAGGGCAACGAGGAGTTTGAAGCCCTCATCGTCGATGATGTTTTTGGAAAAGTCAAAGAGAATGGAGCCTTCGTTATCGAGGCCCTTGAACTCTCGCGAGAGCTTGGTGAAGCGTTCTGTTGCCAGGTTAGTACATGAAATGAAATGAAATGACATTGGATTGACTTGCCTGGGTCATTTTTGAAGAGGTCTCGGACCAGAAGGGTCTTGCCTGTTGCTTCGTAGTACTTTTGGAGGTTGGTCCATGCCTGTAGCTCTGATGCCTGTGAGAAGCCGACCATGATTGTGTTTGGTTGTAGAATGGTGTGGTTGGTGAGCGATTCGCGTATGACGTTTGGCGGGAATGCGAGTGCGAGTTGGTATGCTGTGGGATAGATGCTCGTCGTGGCAGCGGTGATGAGAGCCGGCCTGGGCTCTGCGTGCTGCTAGTCCTCAATCGGAGGTCTGCTTCCCATCAGACCGGTCTTTGATCGATGCAGCTTACTTGTGACTGCTTTTCGCCTATGTCCTTAGTTAGATAGATGCTCTTGTCTATGTCTCTCGCTCTGGTGCTCTCTATACCAACTGCCTCTCTGCCTGTCTGGTCATGCCCTCCCGCCCTTCCTGCATGCCGCTCGCTGCTGGTTGCCAGGTTGATTTCCCAGATTTGGCATTTCTCGTTTGCTTTCGTCGCGTCTCGCTTGACCCCTGGCATGCACCATCAAGAAGCAGCAGCAGCAGCATGGACGAGCAGCAGAAATACCATGCCGTATACCGTGCACAGCGTTCTCATATCTTCCACACTGCACACACGCTCCATCTCTCGCATCCTCCCTCGCCGTCCACCGCACAGACCACTACTCGCAGTTTAAGAGATCATCGCCGCAAAGACCGCCGACCAGGAGGGGCCCAACACGCACGCTCTCTGCAGCTACAAAAGACCCATCCTCTCCCTCTAGCCGGCTCGCCTGCTCCCTGCATCGAGACAGAACCTCACTGCTGCACAAGACGATAGAGCACATGCACTGAGGCCACATTGAAGCGCACTCAGGAGTCACAGCCAGCCCTCTATTTTGCTGCACCAAGTGGAAAGCCTGTACGTGCCTCCCTCTGCAAGGTTCTTTGCCAAGAAGGCCTAGCTGACACTCATCTGTAGGCGCACCTCCCTCCTTAAAAGGCAAAAGGACGCTTCGCATCCCTTCTTAACGACCGGATCCAAGCCAAGCGACTCTGACCGGCGCGTCTGCATAATCTCTCCTCCACCTGCGACCCACTAGGCCCCGTCCTCTCTCATCGAAAGGCAACCAGCTTACACGCTCTCTCTGTCTCCCAACGCTTGCCAGTGCAGCAACACTCTCTTGTGTTGCTCTTTCTTTTCCGTCTAGGCAACAGACACCCCTTTGGATATCCATTCCTCCGCAGCAGCTCAAATGCGATACACTACAGCTGCTACATTGCTCCTCGTGCTTTGCGAGACGGCCTTTGCCTCCCCAACTGCGCATCATCAAGGGAACGCCGCGCTGTTGCACAAGAGGCAACAAGAAATACAATCGACCAACAATGCTACGCAACCTCAGCAACCAATACCAGACAATGTCATTCAACAGGCGATAGGTGGAGTTCAGCAGGCTCTCTTTCCACCTAGTAGCAGCCCTGTTGCAGCGACAATCGTGACAGAAGCGATACAGCCGCAAACCACAGAGTTTGGTAGCGTCCCCATTGTGCAGACACTGGATGTCGGGACTCCCACAATGACTGCAGCAGGCTTGGGAAGCGCGCCAAGTGTGCTGCCTGTACCGCCCGTCACACCACAAAGCAGTGCGTTGCAGCCACAAGTCTTTTCGGCGTTAGATCCCGTACCGATCAACACAGCACCGGTCTTTGTCATTGTTCCAACGACACCGGCATTGCCTGTGTCGACAGCTGCATCGTCTGAGGCAAGCATCTTGAACCTCATCGCTACGTCTTCTTCTTCTTTCTCACAAGAACAAGTGTTCACCCTCTTGCAACCAGTCTCGAGCATTGCACAACCAGCGCCAGGTAGCACAGATGCATTTTTGAGCACCCAGGCTTCAGACAATCCGGCACCGTCAACCACAGTTTTGTTGACAGGGTCTACCTCTTCAGCATCGTTTCAGCCCATGCCATTGCTCTCTTTCCCCACACTTGCAGCGAGTAGCTCTAGCGAATCGTCTGTTGTTGTTTTGCTAGCGCCTGCAAGCAGCAGCAGTGAACAGTTGGTGGCTGGATCTTCTAGCAGTCAAAGCACATCTGCTTCGCCTCTCGTGGCATCAAGCAGTCAATCCGCTTCGTCATCTGTTGAAGTCCCGACTTCATCGAGCTTCGGCGTCATGCAGACACCTGCTGCCAGTGCTTCCCAAGACATCTTGATTTCTTCAGATGCCCCGGCACCGCAGCCAACGGTCTTCCAGCCAGTCTTCACTGAGCAGCCCTCAACAACGACAAGCAAGCGGGATCTCAGCTCAATTGGCAACCTTGATGGCGGTGTTGAGCCCGTCACCACGCCTGCTGACATCGGCTTATCGCGACGTTCCACTCAAACGACTTCGTCAGGAACGAAGGTGACGCCACCTGCTTCCGAGCACTCGAACAGTGCATCCTCGCATACTCAGCCAATCTCGACAAATGTCTCAGCAACACCAGCCGAGGAGTCCAGGCTGCCGAGTGAGTTGGCACAATTGAGTGTTTCATCAGACTACAGCCACTCAACAAGCAAGTCACCTCAGACTACGCCTGTTTTCCTCAATTTGCCACAACTCACTACCGAGAGCTTGTCGCGCACTGCCTACTCAAAGCCGAGCGAAACACAGTCAACCGGTGCACCAAAATCCTTGACCAGCCACACAAAATTGCCTGTCTCTTTGGTGCCAGTGTCGTCGCATGACACAAAGGAGCCGACCGCTACACCTGTTGCTATGCCCTTGCCAGACACACGATCGCGGTTTGAGGATCACAAAAAGTCAGACAAGTCATCGTCGACACAGCCTGGTTCAACGGCGCCCACGGCCGTGCCTGCTTTGTTCCCTGCAGGTACGAAACTGGGTTCCTCGTCGATTCTTCCACCGGCCAGTTCGCCTATCGCTCCATTGCCCAAGGCCGAGACGTCAAGGACGCCAAAGAAGGAGTCGCCCCAGCCAACTCTGCCAAACACGACACCACTCTCAAAGTCGTTCGAATCAGAAAAAAGGCCAAGCCCGACGCCAACCTTGGAGAAGGCGTATCCTGTCGTTGGCTCGTCCACAGCGACCGAACCGAAGCCTCTTGCTTTACCCTCCTCGACAACGACACCGCATTCGAAAGTGCCTGCTGTCTCGTTTCTAACACCTGGGCCATCGACCGCATCAACAGCATCGACAGCATCGCCCGTCCCCTCTCTAAACCCAGTATCCAACCACTCAGCGAGCGACGCAGCGACAGCAGGGTCGGCTGGTCAAGCGCAATCCAGCGACGTGCCAGCGATAACGACGCCGACAGCTGCTGTTCCTCAGTGGCTTCCAGTAACACTTATCGAACAACCTGTTGTCGAGCCCAGTGCGAGCGTTTACGGTCAAGTTGCAAGGCCTTCCAGCAAGCCAGCTGCACCCCAGACTCTCCCTCAAGCTGTAATTCCTGCAAACACCATAAGCGATACAAACAACATGTACAAAGGTCAAGTCGGTTTCAGATTAACGCTTCCTTGGGAATTTGTTGCAACACAAGCCGTGACGCAAGCACAGTTGACTCACTTTGTTCCTGGAGCCCTCAATGCGGCGTTCTCTGGTGCGAATGCAAAGCTTGATTCTCTTCGACAAGGCTTCTTCAACGACACGAGTTTTACGGTGGCCTATGTCTGGGTCAGTGTGGATATGGTCAATACCATCAACGAGGGGCTTAAGGATACTTCATCGGCTTTCTACAACTCGCCAGATATTTCCTTCCACAGCTTAGCGCAGCAAGTTGATCCAAACGTGCCATTTATGTTGGGCGGCGTAACGCCTCCTGTGGTGAGTCCTACAGCATCAGGTACTACAAGCCCAACGAAACCGGGAAAGCCGAAGAGTGGTGGTGGTGACCTGACTAGTGTTGGTCAGACGACGAAAGAGGATGCTAACTCGGGTGGCAGTGGTAGTGGCAGCGGTGGCAGTAGTGCATCCAGTTCGGCAAAACCCACCATCATTGGTCTGACGGCGCTCTCTGCCGCTGCAGGCTACCTCGGTCTCATGTTCTTGCTGATGCGTCACCTGAGGTTGCGTCGTGCACGACAATTTCAAGAAGCACTCGCGAGTCCAACGTCTAGAACGAGCTCGCGATTCAGAGACCGCAACATGCGTGGTGTGTCCATCTCTGCGCCTATGGATTCGGAAAACTCACTGGGCATCTGATGCATGGATGCATGGACATTTCAACATTTGGTTACACCTCATTTCCTTTCCTTTCCTTTCTGTTGTGGCGACATGAAGAGTCTCCGCTCTTTTTAGCATTTTACTCTTCTAACATCTAAGACTACCTTCTTCTTGTCTTAATAGATGACTTTTTTCAAACCCTATTAGATCTTCAAATAAGCGAAACGCTGATTACCTTCCCTCTTCTATTTGACTTGATTTGCCCAGGCTTGTGTACCCATCTGACTGATGCGAGACAAGCATCGATGGAAAGCGAACCGTTCTTCTTGTCCTGTGAAGATGGAGCTGTCCATGAGTTTCTCCATACTCAGACCCAAGTCGTCCATCATGGAGCGCATGGCGCCATCAAGAGGAACATCAGGATCTGCCTTCTTGCCACCATCAGGGGAAAAGATCTCTGCCATCGGTACTTGACTCGTCACAATCAATTTGGTGCCATTCTCATACAACGAATCAATCAGCGTGATGAGCCGGCGTGCAAGATCCTTCTCATTCATGCTGAGTCGCGGGATGTCTGTGATGATGAATGCTTTGTACTGTCGCGCCAATTCAAGGTAATCTGCGGCACTCAAGGGTTGACCACAAATATCTTGGAAGGTGAAGCGAGCGGCATCACCACTAGCAGCAGGAACGCGGATGGGACGGCCCCAAATACGCTGGACGGTAGAGTGAGGTGGATCCTTTTCGAAATCTCCGAGACGTCTGAACCAGGAGTCTGCATGTTCCTGCGCTTCAGGTCCCAAGCCGGTATGATAGACATTGGAGAGCAATTTATCCTCTTTCCTGTAATCTGTATGGCTGTCCAGGCAAACAACATCAAGCTTCGTTTCGAGGAGCTCGATACAAGGTAAAAAACTGACACGCTGGATACCTCCCAGATACAATTCTTGGGGAGCTCTGTTGCTTGTTGTAAAGATCACCACACCATGCTTGAGCAAGGTGGATAAGAGTGTTCGGAGAATCATCGCCTGAGGTTAGCAATATTTTTCAGCCGAAGGCCATACATCGACAATGTCAGTAACTTGGAACTCATCAAAGCAAAGAACAGAGCTCTGCATTGCAATTTCA
Source organism: Protomyces arabidopsidicola (assembly GCA_003568695.1). Taxonomy (NCBI): domain Eukaryota; kingdom Fungi; phylum Ascomycota; class Taphrinomycetes; order Taphrinales; family Protomycetaceae; genus Protomyces; species Protomyces arabidopsidicola. The sequence goes on from QXMI01000146.1 coordinate 44,520, forward strand.
GCGGCAATGAAGGGAATGGCATTGAAGGCATTCCCTTGCTCTGCCTTGAGCTGATGAGCCCGTTTATGAATGGAGAGCATGAAGCTGTGGAAATGGACACGCTGTTTCCGCTTGATATTGCTCGGCAGGGACGCATAAAACAGATCCATTAGCATAGTCTTGCCGCATCCAACATCGCCATGCAAATACATGCCCTTCACGAGCTTTGAAGGCTTCTCCGATTGCTTTGTTTTTGAAGCCTTGGCCGATCTGCTCGCAAATATGCTTCTCAAGTTGAGAACATCAAAGATGCTGCCCTTGAAGTGGTTTGCATCACCACCAATACCATCTTCGATAGGGGCTTTCCGGTGCTCATCCACTTTTGGCGGCTCGACGGTTGGGAAAGTATGATGTTGCAAGTCAGTGTAGAGCCGTGTAATGGTCGCCTTGATGATATCGCGCTGATGTGCATCTGGTCTTAAGATGCCCTGTTCGCATCGCGCATCATACAGCTCTAGCGGTGACTTGTCTGCCACAGTAATAGTACTATAGCTGCAACCTTTGCATCTCAAGGCACTCCGAGGCCGCCAGCCACGCGTGCAGGCCTGAGACCGCAGAAGCATTTGCTGGTTTGGTGTCTTTGCGGAGGTTGTCGACGTCTATCAAAATCTTGGCGACCAACCGATGCAACAGACACCACGCGCCGTCATGTCTTGGGTTGCAACGCTGCAGCGGACGTCTGTGTAAGCTAGCTTGATTGCTCTATACATCTGCTTACTGATTGCTAGTCCGAAAACTACTGTTCAAGTGGCGGATCCGCCAGGCTTTAGTCCTCCAGCGCCGACGGGAAAGGTGAGCTTGTCGCCCTTGCTTTGCAATACTGATGATATAGAAAGGCAAGCAATTGAATGTTGCGCTAAAGCCGGAAACATCGCTCGAAGTGCGCGAGACACTGATGGTCAAAAAGGCATGGGAACTGGCACTCGCGCCTCTCAAAGCGCTACCCATGAGCGCCATCATGACATACTTTTCTGGCTCTTCCATTCAAATCTTCTCTGTAATGATGACTGCATCGCTCTTTTGGACACCGCTCAAGGTGTTGGCCTCTGCGCCTACAGAAGTCTTCAACTCGCTGGACACTCCAGGCACGCATATACGACTTGGCTTGCCCAAGGCTGTCTTCATCCTCGGCCAGCTTCTCTCCATTGTACTTGGCATGATCAAGCTGCAATATATGGGCCTGCTACCAACTACCACAAGTGACTGGCTTGCCTTCCAACATTACGAACCCGTAAGCTCACTCAATGCTTGGAAGACACTAACATTCAGTCACGCGCATGGACGGCATATCTCTCATAAAAGTCGTGTCTTGCTATAAATCGATTAAATTATCGCCCATATGTGCACCCATACCTGTTGTTGATGTGTTTGGTCTTGTCTCCAATGCAACAAAATCGTGGTACGGATTCCTGCTAGCACTTGCCACTTGGGTGTCTGGGACGATGTGTCCATGAGCTTTGTGTTGGTGCAAAGCTTCCTGCGTTGACCGCCGTTGCAAACTTGGCCGGCCTTTGTTTTGCAAGACAGGACTATCATGCAGCTTCTTAGTCTTCGCATTTCGCAGAAAGCTGGTGGGTGTTTTGTGGTAGATGCTCGCAAGGGTGGCTAAATTCAAGCACAGCTCTTCCAGAGTTCGTGGGTCAAATGAGTCGGAGTCGAGCTCAATAGGAGGTCTGGTACCATGTATGATCTTCTTTGCTGCTGCAGGGTCGGTACTCAGTAGACGCCAATACATGAAACCACGGTCTCGCAAGTCAGGATTGTCTGTCTCTTCCGTTGCCCATTTCAGAACTTTCGGCACAAGTTGCTGTCCTTTGGTTGGGCGCTGAATGAACAGCTTGACTGTTGCTGTGAGGAGAGCAAGCTGTACTTCGGCAGCCTCGTCCGAAAATGTATACAAGAAGTCGTCGAGGAGCTTGTCTGCATTTTCAATGCGATGCGCGTACTCGCCAATAATCCAAATCATTGCAGCCTTAGCTTCCGGTTCGTCAAGGCTGTCGAGATTGTCGCACAAAATAGGGATGACGGACTCGTACTCATTCGGATACTTGCGAAAGATGTCCCGAATGACGACAGTGACTTCCTGGACCACATAAGAGATTTTGCTTCCGACCAGCTCCATGAGAACGTGTATGCATTTAGATGCAGACGCCTCAACCTTCACAGCAAGGTGGCCAATCGAGCGCACCGCCTTGCGCACAAAGTCAACGTCGATTTCTGTTGCATACTCTTGCAACTCTGCAAGAACCTGTGACATGTTGTCATTGTGCGCCAACTTGATCAGGATCTCTAGCTTGGCCAGCTTGACATAGATTGGGTCGTTGTACTTGCAAAAGAAAACCTCGACGTTGTTCCTCAGCACGGTAGGTGCTTTCTGCAAGATGAGTTCGATATTGCGCAATGCTACAAATTGCACCTCTGGGCCTTTTGAGAGCAGCGTAATGAGCGGTGGAGACATCTTCCTGCACAAAAGCTGCACTTCTTCTGCATCAGCCATGTAGTTTGTAAGGTAGAGCAATAGCTTGATGACAGTCAGCACGACACTAGCGTTTGCGTGCTGCAGACGAGGCGAAACACGTTCAGCAATGACCTCCGCATCGCCCGGTGCTTGCGGTATATATGACATGAGCGCTTCGAGGATGTATGTTTGGCTCCATTCAGAGCATTCATTGAGTGCTGCAACTAATTTTGCAGCAAGATGCGCATTGATGTTGAGACGCATGTTTTCTGCACGATCGCACATATCCATGAGCGCTGCAAGGGCATTCGCTATGACTGTTGAGTTTGCATCACCCAGCATGTCTCTCAGCTGTGACAAGAGTGGCGAGTCGTCTGCAACGAGCCGCTTGTCGTGTGCATGAAGTTTTGCCACGCAGATGGCAGCTGTTTTGCGAACATAGGGATCCGCATCGCGCATCAGCATCAAAAGCGGGTCCACTGTCGCCAAGTTGATTTCGCGAACATGGATATAGGACATCGTTCGAAGTGCCAAGGCGCGTATCAGCGGGTTCTCATCATTCAAATCGCGCCGTATATACGGTAGTGCTTCTATTGCAATTTCCGGCTTGATCCTTGCATAATTCATCAGGTAGAGGAAGCACATCTTTTTGATTTCGAGGTGCGATATCGCCATGCAGTGGAGGACGTCTGGGAATAGAGAGGACATGTCGTTATTCATCGTCATATTCGCGACAATCTTCTTGAGCACCGTTCGCTTGCGGACATAATTCTTGTCCTTGCGCTCTGACGTGGCAGAAAGCTCGGCGCGTAGTTCTTGTACTGGGCATGTTAGTCGAATGACGCGAGGCTGTATCCCATTCACTTGCCTTGTCCTCGCTGGAAGAACTTCGAATCGGAAGAGCTCATCTCTGAGAGCGACTACGGCAGCAACTCAATGATTCCAGGGTGGCATGGAGCAGACGACAGGGTGCGACGATGGATGGAAGGCGTGAATGGGTTGTGTTGCGGTAGATTCTTACCAGATGGGCAGATGTCGCCTCGCTTCGTCCCTGAGGGCTGTCCTTTTGCCGGAGACTATCAGCCAGTCAAGACAGACGTCGTCATGAAAGGGCAGGAGAATCACAGTCTTCACAATGAGACCTGCGCTAGTCCAAAGTCACAGGTGCTCGGCACTGCTTGGACGACAGAAGGCCACCTCGAAGATAGTGACGAAATGGACGACGACAGCAGTATAGAGTACACGCAGTACACGCTCGTTGCCACAGCAGCAAATATGAGTAAGCAGCTGGGAACTCAGGAGCAGGAACACACGTCTACAAAATGGCTACAGAAAGAGGCGCTGAAGAGTAAAGAAGACGATGATCAGAGTATTGACTATGATGCTGCGTTTGAATCAGCAGAAGAGACGTGAGACTGTCTACCACATTGTTCTGACTCTGACCTGAAGCAATGAAGCAATCCTCACCTATCAAGCTGACGATGCTCAGCAGAATGTCGTGATAGCCCAGCAAGGACGCCTCTGGCCATGGCAGAAGACTGCGGACGAGACTCGCGAAACAGACTCACCAATGAGGGAACACAGCGAGGTACAAGCTCACGATCGCCCAGAAGTTAGCAAGGTCCCAGCAGTCAACGCGCAAGGACAGCGAATGCCCTTCCAGTTTGGCAGCAGTATTCGAAAAGCACTGGCATCGTCCCAAACTGAACCTCAGGAGCAAGCTGAGGAGACTGTATCGAGCGAGGCTGAGCACTCAGATCCCCCCTCTGGCGACGTCATGGAGCACGATAGCGTAAAGGAAGTGCTCAATGGAGAAGCCATGTTGGACGAGGAAGAAGCGTTCAAAGAAGACTGGCTTGCCAGAGGGTAAGTCACGAGACGTCGTACCTAGGCAAGACTGATGAGCAGAGCACAGCTGGCACAAGCATGCGCGGCTTTTACAACAGACATGGGCAAGTACCGTGAAGCAAAAACAAGGATGCTTGCGACGCACAGGCAGGAGTATAAAGAGCAGCGAGCAAAGCTTGTGATGCGGGAAGCAGGTCTGGTGGCTAAGCTTGCAAAGACCAAGCAAGAGCTATCGAGCTTTCGCCGGGCATTGTAGCGAAGGAGCTGCAGAGATGGAGCTGAATTCCCTGGATGCGACTGCCTGCGCACGTGCTCAAAACAAAGCGACGACTGCAACGACCGACAAACGAAATAGACACAGTCCCCTCCTTCTAGAGCAGAGCCGCCTCTTCCAAACGGCCATCACAGCTGCGATCTATCGTTCTTGTACTGAGGCTGCCTAGTGAGCTTGCTACTGCTCAGTTCTGCGCTGAAGCTGATTTTTTGGACTGCTAAACAAGCCAGCTTACCTGTGTCAAAGCGCTAGGCCACTGCGCATTGCTTGTATAGGTCATTACTAGCTAGCATGTCTTGGCAGCAACACGTCGGCGATCGGCGCTCAGTGTCGCCTGTACACGAGCCTGATTCTGAGCTCATGCAGTACATGCAGCGCCATGTAGACGAGCGCTTTGCGGCGCCTTCACAACCCAGTCAGGAACAACATGACTACCACAGACGTCAGGAGCAGCAGCAGCAACAACAACAACGACAACAACAACAACATGAGATTGACCCTTCTCCCCGTCAAAGGTTCCTCGAGAGTGCCATTAAGAAACTATCAAAGGCAATCCTCCCAGCTGATGAACAAGCACCTGCCCCTCCACCACCTGTGAAGCGTCAGTCACGACAACCCTATGCAACTGCAAGTCGTCGTGCTGCTGATGCCGCTGCAGCTGCTGCTGGTGTTAGTCAACAAGATTATACATCAACGCAAACGCTACCACACTCCTTACTGACAGATCCGTATGCGTCTGTTCCTGGACAATCGGGATTCGAATTGGATCCCTTGATGGTTCAAGATGAGCAACAACATCTCGCTCAACAACAACGCAGATTGCTTGAATCGCAGCAACTGCAGCAACGTCAAGAGCTTGAACGTCTCAAGCATACAAGTATATTTGCACCGCCACTTCCTGAAGTAGCAGCCGCCGCAGCAGCAATGTCTCCAGTATCTGCCGTTGAGAAGTCGAAATCAATAGACAAGTCACGCAAGGATGCGGATGCAGGTACAGCAAAATCAGGCGGGCAAACCCGGAAGGGCTCTGCAGAGGCCCCTGTCGAGCCTGAAGTCGTGCCTGAACGGCCTGTACGTCCTGTACGCGCAGCGAGGTTGCGTGCAACGCAAAAGATTGCTGAGGCTGAAGCAATCACTGAGCCGGAAGCAGAAGAGCTTGAGGAAGGTGGCGACGACGCACACGACGGCAGTGTGCATGAAGAAGGACTCGGCGAGGAGGATGGTGAAGAGGACGAGGAGGATGAGGGTGGAGAGGAGAGTTGGTCAGAGGGAGGGGTGACGGATGACGATGAGGACTTTGTGCTACCCTCTGCCGCTGGTTCTGGCGCGAAACGCTCAGCTGGCTCATCGAGTGGTGCTGCAAAGAAACGTGGGCCGGGCGAGCCACCCAGGAAGCGTGGTCGTCCACCTCTCAAGAAGACAGCAGAGCAGGAAGCTGCGTTACGGGCACGGCAACGGAGACCGCCTCATGTGGATAAGGCGACGTGGCAGGCATTGCTGGCACTTGCACGGCATGGACGGATCTTGCAGGCTCAAGCACGACTGCAACAGGAAGCTGGGCAGGCGAACCAGCCTTTGCAGCAACAAGCACAATCCCAACAACAGCAGCCACCTAGTCAGTAGCAATGACCATAGCACAGCTCTCTTTGCTCAGGATTGAATGGATTGTGTTTGATCAAATCTACGTTTTTGTGTTCAAGTGTTCCATTACACTTGTCAACTAGCGATAGACAAGATCTGTGAACGCGTCAATGCTACATGCAGGAAACAAGAGAGGTGCGAGTCGTAAAGACGGCATCTCTAGTTTCGGCGAGGACCGCGACGGTCGATGACCTGGTTCTGTCAAGTTAGCCTTCTTTTCTCATCTTTTCTAACAAGCGGCATACCATAGTCACAGGCACAACGTTGGCAGAGATGTTGTCGAAGCCAAGAGACTTGATGAGGTCCTTGGTGGCCGGGTCAATCTCGAGAGGCTTGGCTGAGATGTCCAAGGCAGAGACCTCTGGGACAAACTGATCCTTGCGCTCACGCTCCTCCTCTTGAAGCTTGAATGAGATACCACGGACGGGACCGCGCTGAATACGCTTCATGAGGTGTGTGGTGTAGCCTGCAATCTTGTTGCGCAGCCTCTTTGAGGAGATGATGGCGATTTCATCGCAGATCTTCTTGTTGGTGTGGAAGTCGAGTGTGAGTTTTGGGTAGTACTTCTCGATGATGACGCGAGATGCCCTCTTTGTGGTCTTGGTGCGTACGGAACCCATGGTTGATGGTTGTGCTGAGCTTGTCTGACTGTCTCTCTCTCTGTCTTGTCGTTGTCCCTCACCCAGCGTCTGTGCACGTGTCTGCCGCAGCTGCGAAAATTCGGAAGTTTGCTGAACTGTGACTGCGAACAGCGCGAGGGGGAGACGACGCCGTCGAGGCGGTGAGGGCCTTCTATCACGATAGTACAGTATCTATACAGCCTTGAGCAGGGCATCTGCCGCTTGTATCACTAGGCCAACAATGTAGATATTGAGTGTATGTGAAAACTGCAGAGGGTCTACGCTCAGTTCCCAGTGCTGACAGGTTCAGAAAGAAGCAAGCAGGCTATCTGGTCTAATCCTTGCATCCATGGTCCATCCATACAGTCCTTGCATCTTAGTTCTTCCATTTTTGTCCCCCTACAAGCATTATGTCGTGTCCAGATCTGTCGCCCACGTCATTTTCTAGATTTTGTCAGCAGGCGCGCGAACAAGACAAGACCCTACACCACGCCCAAGAGATGGCAGAGAAGATTGGCGAGAGAACGCCCAAGCTTGCTGCAGACGGCCGTCCAAAGCCATGCTGTATGGCCTGTTCAAGCTGTAAAATTATCTTGCTGACCCACAGGCATTTGCCTCGATGAGAAACGAGTGCGCGACGAGTGCATGTTCAATTCGGAAGATGGCATGGTCCAATGCAAAGACCTCATCCAAAAGCACCGGGAGTGTATGGCGGGCTTTGGTTACAAGGTCTAAGCCATGAGACCACCAAACACAGATTGTACATCAGCGCATCCCCTTAGCACAGCACAGGCGACACCCTTCCCAACTCAGTTATATAATGCTTCACGGTTCTACGGTTCCAATTGAGTATACAGTCCATTGATCTATGCGTCCTTGAGTGGTGAATGTTATACATGAGTCCTGCTATGAACCCTCGTTCATGTCATCAAAAAGATTGGGTTTACGTGACCAAGCCAAACTGCGAGAGATACTCAAACACCTTTGTTGTCTTGGCTGGATCAAGCTTGAGCAGCTGCCGAGCATTCTTCTTGGACAGCGCACCACCTGTCCGCCAGAGTTCACGTATGAGTGTTTCCTTGACGACCAAGTAAGCCTTTGGTAGCATGCGCAAGTTTGAACACAGAGATTGCTCCTCGCGAGACAAGAGCTGTACGTCGTTTGCTTGTGCAATGCCGATGTGCGCACCTGTGTGCTTTTTGGCTTTCTCCTCCGGTCGACTGTAGCGGGACCCATGAAGGCCCATGCCCGTTGACCGCATGAGTAGCCGATGCGCCTTGTCCTTTTCATACTTCGGACCTTGCTCCATACTCGTCAAGCCTTGTCTACGCCATTCCTGCAGTTCGACAATGCGTTTGCGCAAATTGTGCTCGTTCAACAAGCCATCAACCAAGGAGTCGTAGTCTGCGCTGCTTAGCAGCCTAGCAAAAGGCTTTGTTCGCTGCACCAAGTCCTTCTCCTCCTTTGTGCGTTTCTTTTCGATATTTTGGTGTCGCTTGTATTCGAGCATGTTGTGCTCGTAAATAACGCGTTTTCGATCTGCTCGTCGAGTGAGCCGGCTATTGTAGATATCCAGCATGGTCAACTTGAGCTGCACCTCATCATCATTGCCCTCAGCGAGATCCAGATCGAATTCAAGATCCTTGACACTGACTTCTGCCTCATTTTCATACTCATGCTCAAATTCAAGACGACCAGGCATGTAGCCTTGGACTTCGTGACACGAGGGCGTACTTGTAATAGGCTTTGATTTTGTAGGTGGTGGTGCTTTTTGAATGGCGGCACGCGCATCGATGCGACGTCGCTTGCGTGCCTGAAATGCTTCAGCGTCATATTCAATCTGAATATTCAAGTCCGGCAAGGGATACATGGGACTCTTGATGTACGTCTCGAGGTAGTGCGCATCACACTCTTCCTTTGTACGACGATTGCCAATATGCTCAGCAACATCCGCCCAGTTGCCAAGACCGTACTTTTCGCTTCCCTGCAGTAGGAGTAGTTCCTCATCTCCGCTCCAATCCGGTGCAAACAGTGGTCGTTCAACAGGCGAGATGAGACGATAGGCATGCCAAGGTTTATGTGCCGAGTCGGGCTTTGACTGACCGGAGGCAAAGCATGTGACGCATGCATCCCAGTCATCGGCACACGCTGCGTCGGCACAGTGTACACGTACCGTTTTGCTGGATAACGCCATGGCACATATATCGCAACTTGCCTCATCATACTGCACGTGTTAGCTGCATTCACCGACAAAGGCGCGTGGTTCTTACAATGGCAGACATGCCTGGAAGGAGAAAAGCGACACGACCCAGTCAAGTGCCCGTCACTTTCTTGCTTCTGGTGGCACTTCTACAATAGCAAAGAGAAGACGTTCAGGCCCCTCGAGATGAACAAAGATCACAGGATCACTGCTCCCCTGCTTCAGCCTGCGCCGTGTGTTGCCCGCTCGTTGTGTTGTGTCGTTGCCAGATAGCCGAAGAAAGTTGCTTACATAACTAACCCTGCAGCATACAAAGACACTTACGGGCGGATGCTGTCCCTTGCCATCAGGTTGTCCACACCATGCTTGCTAGATCCATCTTCAGCAAGACAGCAAGGGCTAGTCGCGCCTTTTCCGGAGTAAGGGCCGCACGCTCAGAGGCCCTCTATGTCCAGTAAGTACCGAGACCTAGTCAAACAATGCTGACCAGTCTCCTAGCCGCAATACGCCAGAAAACAACCCATCCGTCAAGTTCGCCTTTTCAAAGGAGAACACGGCACGCGCAGACCAGATCCTCTCTCGCTACCCGCCAGAATGGAAGAAGGCTGCCATCTTGCCCTTGCTGGATCTCGGACAGCGTCAACTTGGCTGGACGAGTATCAGTGTCATGAATGAAGTCGCTCGACTTGTCAATGTCCCACCGATGCGGGTGTATGAGTGTGCTACATTCTACACCATGTTCAATCGTGAACCTGTCGGCAAGTACTTCCTGCAACTCTGCACTACCACACCCTGTCAGTTGTGTGGCGCCGACAAGATTCTAGATACCCTGAAGGAGACGCTAGGCGTGACACCGGGCCATACAACAGAAGATGGACTCTTTACACTCGTTGAGGTGGAGTGTGCTGGATCCTGCGTCAATGCACCGACGTTGGCGGTAAATGATGACTACTACGAGGACTTGACACCCGCAACCACATTGACCCTGATTGAAGCGCTGCGACGTGGTGAACGACCGCCACCAGGCCCAGTCAGTGGCCGTCAGAGCTGCGAGCCAGCCGCTGGATTGACATCGCTCAAGGGTGAGCCTTGGAAGGCAGGAGACTTTGTCAGGGCAGATTTGTAGACACGCCATAAAAAGTTGTGCCCTTACTTACTTTTTTGATAAGGAATCTCAACCGCTATGTTGAATGCACTCGAATGCTAAACAGCAAAAACATCTCATACATACAGGATGTGTCCAAAACAGGTTTTCAAGTCACGAACAAGACGACTGTGGTTAGCTTTGAATGTGGCGAGCGTTATAGCATACCTTTGTCTGTCCGACTCAGCATCGCTTGGAAATCAGACTCCATGGCAATCTCAAGCCAACTGCCAGCAACCTCATCCTTCCATCGTATACGCGACCAATCACCAGAGAGGCGTTCCTTGAGTTTATTCAGAAGCCTGTCAAAAGAAATATCACTCGGTACGCGAATCGCAATTAAATCATCATCAAAGTGGACTTTGACCTTGAGCATAGCAACATTGTTGGCAGCATTCCCAGCACTTGAAGCACGCGGCAAACTGTGGTTGGAGGGGGTAGCACTTGGCATCTTTTGGTGCTGAGGCGGTCTGCTTGTTGCACTGGCATTGGAGTTTCTGGAAAGCGTCGCACTTGGTCCACGCGCATGTCCTCTTGCAAATCCTTGACTACTCCGGTGTTGTTGCTGTTCCTGCGATGTCGATACTGGACTAGCATTTTGTGAAGCAGGTGATTGCAACGCTTTGCTTGCTTGAGGTAGTGGTTGCGGCATCATACTCGTTGCGTGGATTGACTCGACATCGCCTTCGCGAGCGGAAAACAAGCCTTGCAAGAGTGGACTGCGTACAATGTGCGCCGGCAGGCGACAAAGTTCTTCCACATAGATGTGTAGATCCGCACGACGCTGTGCGCTGATGGTCTCGTCAACATAGGCGAGTGGACCCGGCATAAACGGCAGGATACGCTGCTCACCAGTCCGTCCAGCCTCGATAGGAAACTCATCCAGTAGCTTGATTTGGAAATCGTAAAAATCTTCATAAAAGCGGCACAAGTTGCGATGCCGGCCATCATTCATTTCAACGCGAACCAAGAACCAGTAGCGATCCTCAGCAACGAGGAACTGGTCGACGGAGGCATGTGCGACATATAGGTCCGGACTGCTTTTGCGCCGATTGAGTTCTTCTGGATTCGAGCTGCTCGAGTAATCTGACCGCCGTACATTGGTTTGATCTTGCTTCATATCAAAGTCAAATCGACCCAGCGGGATACTGCTGTTCTTGTACTCTGCTGCAGCCTTCTTCCACTCTTCCACCTTGGGAACAGCTGCTTTGGCTGCAAGTTCTTCGAGGTTTGTGATAGTCTTGCCTGTGACCAAATCACGAATTTCAACAAACGAAACAGGAATCAAGCCTGGCCCACCTAATCTACCGATGGGTTTCGCCACGAACCACTCATGATTAGACTGTGCAATGATGATGATGGCTTCCCCAGCTTTGGCTTCAAGTTCGTCGGGGCGTTCAGCTGTAAAGTCATATTGTACAACGCCATAGAGTGGACTTGCTTTGGACGACGGCTGCCGTGCATGGCCTCGCGTTTCTTGCTGTTGCTGCTTTGCTTCGACGATTTGTTGCGCTTGAGACTGAACGGGCGGCCTGCCATAGCCACCACTCAAGCTGCTGCCACCTTGTTGACTACCGCCAGAAATGTGATGCGATTGTAGCTGTCGCGCTACTTGATCCGCTGATTCATCTGCATACCCTGAATCGCGCAACCCACTCGTTTGTGTTGCGCCGGCGCCGCTACTGCCAACACGTTGCATACCTCCCTCACCACTTGTATCGCGCGCTTGTCGACCTAGTACTTGGAAGAACTGTGCTGGAACAAGACCACGCTGCCCAGTTGCTGGATTACACGCATCGAACCAATGAGGGTCACTCGTTCCATTGGGTCCTACAACATGGAAGAAATCACCTTTTGTGAAACTGAGTTCGGCGTCTGCTTGTCGCTCATAGTCATACAAGGCCTTGATCACGGCCTTAGGTGCTTCGATGGCAGCAGGCGCTTTGGCCGGTAGGATGGGTGGAGATTTGCGATGCGCGGCGCTGTCCTTTTGTAGGCTCCGTCTCAGCTTGAGCATTTTTATATATATAGTCTGCCCGTTGTCGCGCTTCTCTGTCTGATAGTCCTGTGTAGCTGTGAGGGCCCTGGTGTCTGCTCGTGTGAGGGGAGGCCGTAGGCTGTCGCTAATGATGGTGGTTGTGTTGTCTTGACTCTTTTCGCGCAAGGGGAAAGGAGGAGGAGGCTGGCAGCATGTGCACCCTGCAGCTTGATCATACACTCAGGCCCCGTTCTAGTCAGTGCTGGCCCAGTGCGAGACCCATCTCTCGGGAAGACGCGCTGGCTGGTCAGATGCACGGGCCCAACGCAGACGATCAGTGCATGCGCGGTGCCGCTGTAACGGATCTAGCCAAGTTTCTAAGGATTTTGGTGTTCTCTCATGCTACAAGATTATACTCATAGATGCGTTGTACTCATAGATGCAAACAGAAGTATGGAAGGGCGCGTCTCAATACTGGCATCAAGAGATTCTTATCATGGTCGCTTAGATGTGACAAAGTGGTTACTTATTGACATCTTCAGACAAGGACGGGCCTCTTGTTCTGAAGGTCTACAGGTAGAGCAGTGTATAGACCTGACTTACTGACACGTCAGCGTCTCTGGATCAAAGCACAGAGGTACATGCAACGAAACCCAGTGTTGAGTGGGAGTGTATCCCCATCTGAAGCAAACTGAGCCAAGGACAAGAGCGAGCGAGAGAGACATCCACCAAAGCGACATCCAAGAGCGGGACGGCTACAAGGCGCAGGTTAGTGACAACAGGGCCATCAAGGCATCCAAGCATCTGCCATACACAACTCAAACACAAGCCGCAAACAATCTGAGACTCAAACACAGACCAGCCTAGTGACGACACGCCTGGCCAGCCCAGTGTTGATACCCTCGTGCTGTCTCTTCTCGTTGCTCTAGCACTTTCAGCAGGTCTGTAAGGGTTGATTAGCCTGCGCACATCATGTCGTGGAATACGTTGACTGCGAAGCTCAAGAACACGCGACTTGATAAGGATCCCGTCAAATCTCTACCCAGCGCGTCCACACCGGTCCCCTCACAGCAACAGCTACAACAACAACAGCAGCAGCAGCAGCAGCAACAGGCGGGCGCACAGACGATTGCGTCGAGTACCATTAAACCAGGTTTACTGACCATCAGTGTCTCTGAAGCTAAAGGATTACGACTTCCACCTGGTTGTACAGCTCCCAATGCACCAGCAGTCAATAGACATGCGCGGACAGACTCGACGCGGGCAAGTCGATCGAATGCGTGGTGGTTACCTTATTTGCTTGTTGAGTGCGACAAGAATGAAGTCTTGATTGATGCGCTGAGTGTGGGCTCTACCCTGGAGAACCCAAGATGGGATTATAAGACAACCTTGTGCGTGCAGTCGGATGTATCTTGACAAACTAACAGCAGTGACATCTCGCGGTACAGTCAGCTGACTTTTGGCATCTACCTCAGACAAACAAGAACAACGGGCCGTGATCAGAACAACGCCGATATATTCCTTGGTGGCGCCAAAGTCGTCCCAACCTTTGTCGATGGCAAAACCACGCAGGAGTGGCATGCGCTCTCTGGCGGCTCTGGACAGATTCATGCGAGCGTGCACTACCAGTCCAACCAAAAGGGTAACTTGAGCATCGATGCCTTTGATTTGCTCAAGGTCGTTGGCAAGGGCTCCTTTGGTAAAGTCATGCAAGTGCGTAAAAAGGACACCTGTCGCATCTACGCCCTCAAGACCATTCGCAAGCTGCACATTGTCTCTCGCAGCGAGGTGAATCATACCTTGGCGGAACGTACCGTCCTTGCACAAATCAACAACCCGTTCATTGTGCCCCTCAAATTCTCCTTTCAAAGTCCCGAAAAGTTATACCTTGTCCTTGCCTTTGTCAATGGCGGCGAACTCTTCCACCACTTGCAACGCGAGGGCAAGTTTTCTGTTTGGCGAAGCAAATTCTACGCAGCAGAGCTCTTGTGTGCGTTGGAGTGCCTGCATGGCTTCAATGTCATTTATCGAGATCTCAAGCCTGAAAACATCCTGCTGGATTATACCGGACACATTGCACTCTGTGATTTCGGGCTGTGCAAGCTCAACATGGCTGAACAGGACAAGACCAATACCTTTTGCGGTACGCCCGAGTACCTCGCGCCTGAACTCTTGTTGGGTCAAGGCTACACCAAAGCAGTAGATTGGTGGACACTCGGTGTCTTGCTGTATGAGATGATGACGGGCTTGCCTCCCTTCTATGATGAGAATGTGCAAGAAATGTACCGCAAAATCCTCGAGGATCCCTTGCGCTTCCCGGAAGACATAGACAAGGATGCAAGAACGCTCTTGACTGGCTTACTGATGCGTGATCCAGCGCGTCGTATGGGTACACAAGGACCGGCAGAGATCAAGGCGCATGCTTTTTTCAAGGACATTGATTGGCGAAAGCTCATGTCAAAGAAGTATCAGCCGCCATTCAAGCCGAGTGTTGAGAGCGCTGTGGATACGAGCAACTTTGACCAGGAATTCACGAGTGAGGAACCCATGGATTCTGTTGTTGCCGATTCACACCTCTCGGAGACGGTGCAACGCAAGTTTGAGAATTGGTCGTATAATCCAGCGAGTACGATGCATCCAGGCGGCTCGTCTGGGCTAGATCGTGGTATGGCGCCAGGTTCCTTCATGGGATGAATGGCTTCTACAAACCTATATGCACGAGTAACCGTATTTTGCCCACGCATGGCTCTCCGTCTGCAAACTAGCTTAGCCTTTCCGCGCCCATTGAATATCTCCTTTTTAGAAACGGTCTTCCTTCCAATAAGCCTCATCATACTGTGTCGTGACCTTGGCATCCTTGCCAAATTCTCGTTGCCATTCAACAAAACCGCCTTCAAGAATGTATACTTGCGGGCCTTTTTCGTGTTGGCCAGATAATTTTTGCGCTTCCTGATACAGTTTAGCGGCTGAGGTGAGCGCCATGCGAATCATTGGAAAGATTACCTTTTGGACCACGCTGTTGAGAAAGGGAGCAGTGAAAGATAATCTTGTCTTTATCCTGATTTTCGGTGATCTATGATGCATCAGTAGATGACAGGTACAGCGATATGGAGTCCTACCACGCTCGCCACAGTATCAGGGAACTTGGCAGATGGTACGTGCGTATGGCCCACAATAGCACCACCTGCATAGTCGTCGTCGCGCACATCAATGATGGCGACCTGTTCTTCGGCTTTGAGCCATTGTGCGAGCTCTTTTGGCTTGACGAATTGTGGAGCAGCGGACATGAAGCGTGATTTGAGGAGAGAAGCAATGGTGAGGATGAGCTGAGCACAGGGATAGCAATTCCAACTCTGGCAGTTGGTTGTTCAGCAACTAGCTGGCGCGTCGTCATTTTTCGCGACAAACACAAAAGGAACAAAGCAACGCAACCAACTCTCCTCCTTGCGCGTATTGAGCTTCATCTGACATCGTCGCATTCTTTTCCTCGTATCAGTCTACATCACGGATCATGAGCGACGAAGCATCGTACGTTGAAGCGACTTGAAGTGCGGCTATCTAACACATTAGTTGGAAGGAAGCCTTTTCTCTTTTCGACAAGGTAAGCAGCTCTTCTCTTTGCCTCCACACATGCTCACACGCTATCCTAGCGCGGAAACGGACGTGTCGCCAAAGAGGCGGTAGGCGACTTGCTTCGTGCTATCGGCCAAAATCCCACACAAGCTGAAGTCGCAGACATCGAAGCTGGCATCTCCGGTGCTGACGTCGATTACCCTGCCTTCCTCAAGATTGTCAACCGGCTAGATGGATTCAAAGCCCCTGCTGAGCATGCTGACCTTGTACGGGGATTCCAGGTGTTTGACAAGGACAATACAGGCTACATTGGTGTTGGCGAAATGATGTACGGTAAGCATACCAGTCCAGCCGCTCTATGCCCTTCCTGGGATATGTGCTTTCATGGGATCTCAACTGACACGGCAGTGCTGACCAATCTGGGCGAGCGTATGTCAGAGAGCGATGTGACTGAGCTGCTGAAGGGGGTCGAAACGAAGGATGGCACAGTCAACTACAACGGTGAGGCCCTTTCTTGTCACTTGAGGAGCCGGAGACTAACACGCATGCTAGACTTTGTGCACATGATCCTGTCCAACTAGCCACTTACTTGCCTGCCTTCGTACCCAGCTAGTCTTTCCCTTGAAGTTCCCTGTGCGACCTCTCTCCATCCGAGTTGCGTCTGCGCTTCCTCCACACTCAAAATCAACCGCAATCAGACACTCACACAAGACGAAGCCTTCAACTCTCCAAAGGACTCCTGCCTGGTCTGTGCCAGCAAGCACAGGCGTGCTTTCCAGTCCATTGTGTTTCTATAGACAACCAGCGCAAACGCTCGATCCGTGGTCTATATCGCCCTACATCTGCCGCTGTTGGCAACCGAGAACCCATACCTGAGTTGGTTCTTTGGCACAGCGACAGTCAGCACTCAATATCACTTGCGCGATACAGCCTCTAGATCTCTTAGGATGAGTACGGCTCCTGCCAAGGCGGCGATGACAAAAGGCCCGCAAGCAGAATCGCCCGCGCCCACCACCAATGGCGCAGCAGATACGACAGCAGCAGCGGTCTCGACACCCCCCTCAGACCCGAAGCTCAAGGAAGAACCAGGAACACCGGCCATTTCTGCGTCACAGCAGCTTGCAACGGACGGGACAGCGGCTGGTATGGTCTCGCCGAATGGGACTACAGCTGCGCAAGACGAAAGTGCCGCTGATGCCGCTGCGACTCGTCGTATCCAACGCGCATCAAGAGCCTGCGAGGTACGTCTTTGAGCTTTCAAGCGCTCCAGCTAACCCCAAACAGATTTGTCATTCGCGGAAGGTACGTTGCGATGCGTCAACACTTGGTGTCCCATGCACCAATTGCCAGGCCTTTGGCTTTGAGTGTAAGATTCCAACGGCCGGTAGGAAGAAGAAGACCGCACGACAACAAGCACCGCAAAGTGCCGATGGCGATAGTAAAGATGCAACGGTACGGGACCGTACAGAAGTCTCTGAGTCGCCTGCTATGGAGCGACACGGCACGCCGACCGCAACACACGATCGACAGGATCTCACACGACCCAGTGCCACGCGTGAAGTCAGTGGTGCGCCTGTTCCTGAGCGTGCCGACCCGAGCAAGTTGTACGTTGATTTCATCGACCATGATATTACACAGCAAGCCATCCCAGATAATGGACGTGTCGCATATCTGGGCGAATCATCCAATTTGAGCTTCATTGTCAAACGTCGTGCGATGAATGATGCAGACAAGGAAATCTACCATTACCCAATCCCCGACGTCTTTCGGGATGAACCGGCTACGAAGCTCAATATTCTCGATGCAGATGAGGTGGAAGCGCTCAAGACGCGAGGTGCGTTTTTGTTGCCACCGAGAGATGTGTGCGATGACCTGGTGGAGACATACTTCTCCAAAATTGCGCCGCAGATTCCCGTGGTCAACAAGACCCAGTTTATGCAGCAGTATCATAACGCATCGGATCCGCCGCCGCTGCTATTGCTGCAAGTTATCTTTCTCGCTGCGAGTCGTGTGAGCAAGAATCCGGCTCTCGTCGACCAGCAAACGGGCACAACCAACAATGCGAGCATGACATTCTGGAAACGTGCCAAGGCATTGTACGATGCAGACTACGAAGATGACAAGGTTGTTGTGATTCAAGCACTACTGTTGCTTAGTTGGTGGTGGGAAGGTCCAGAAGATGTGACACGCAACGTCTGGTACTGGATCGGTACTGCCATCCGTGTGGCTCAGGGAATTGGTATGCATCGTTCGGTCGCAAAGAGCAAGATGAGCACATTGCAGAAGCGCACGTGGCGACGAATTTGGTGGACATGCTTTGCGCAAGACCGCCGTGTTGCAGCGTCTCTAG
This sequence comes from Protomyces arabidopsidicola, assembly GCA_003568695.1. Lineage (NCBI taxonomy): Eukaryota > Fungi > Ascomycota > Taphrinomycetes > Taphrinales > Protomycetaceae > Protomyces > Protomyces arabidopsidicola. Next base: position 62,645 of record QXMI01000146.1, read on the forward strand.
GACGACCGATGTGCATTAATGTCGAGGACTCTGATATGGAAATGTTGACAGAGGAGGACTTCATCGAAGAGGACGTCGCGCCTGGCCAAGCTTTGCAGTACCCGCCCAACCGCAGCCACGTCCTCTACTTCATTCAAAGCGTCAAGTTAACCGAAATCATGGGTGTCGTCCTGTCAAGGCAGTACTCGGCAGCCTCTCGCAAAGCTATGCAACTACAAAGTCTTGATTTGACACACTCTGATATGGCGCTTGCCAACTGGCTGATGAGCCTACCGCCAGAGATGCAATATCACTGCACAAAGAATGCAAAGAAGCAAAACTTTTGGGCTGCTTTCCTGCACATGACTTACTATACAGTCTTGTGTTTACTGCACAGACCGCATATGAAGTCATCTGTCCGGCCGGATGCAGCACCCACCACGTACCCATCCAGAAATATCGCCTTTACTGCAGCCAACATGATAACGCGGATTCTAGAAGATGTCGTGCATTATGGCAATCTCGAGATTTTACCTTCCTTCAGCACTTACGCCATTTTCTCTGCCATGATTTTTCATTCCTTTGAGATACGCTCTCAGAATCCCGTGGTACGCGATGCAGCACACAGGAAGCTGCAGTTCTGCTCAAAGTCCCTTCGGGATCTATCAAAAGTTTGGTTGGTGGCAAGCTCGATTGTTGTGTTGTTCGAGGCGATTGGCGAGTCGAAGGTGCTACAAGATCGTCTTCAGAAATCAGCCTTGCAAGCAGCCTCTTCCACCAACCTCACTCGAAGTGCTCTTGAGACGCGTAAGAAGCATGCAATCGAGTCCATCAGCGAATCGAGAAACTTGGCAAACTTGCGCGCAGCATCTAATATGGGTTCGCCGGAAGCGACTTTTGCATCGCCAACAGCGGCACTGAAGCGTAATGCGGATACAATGCTAGCGGGAACGTATGCTCAGCAACCACGTCCAGATGAGTCGCATCTTGCTCACGGAACCGGTCAAACGCATACCATGAATGGCGCAGCGACACCACCAGAGTTCTTCTTCTCCACGCAACAATCGATCCCACATACATTCTTTGAGTCGTACCAACCCATGGATCTGTTTCCACAGGAGGCTCTGGGGATGAAGCAGTTACAGCAACAGCAACAACAGCAGCAGCAGATGCAAAAAACCAATTCACCGGCCAACATGCCAGCACCCTCTTCGCTACCGCAGCAATCACTGAATATTCCGCAACAGGCAGGCTCGTCTGGTGGTAACAGTGAGCGACATTCACCCATCAGTACAGGGCTGGGAGGGGAGTATTGGAATCCAGTACCATTTGCAAGTCAGGGAGATTTAGACTTTGATGCTATGGCGCATGGTGAAGGATTGCACTACCCAGAGTCATCGGCGTCAGATGAAGGTTCTCGACCGGGCGCGCCAGAAAGTCTGAATATCCATGATTGGTACTCTTTCTTGGGGCTAGTGTAGGGACGTTTGGGGTCTAGTGTAAGGGATGGATGTAGCTTTTGCTTTCCTTTTAGCCATCTGATATGTTTCTCACGTGTACTCTCACAGAACACCTTTCATTCGATCTACGCCCAAAGAACAAGCCTCTCTCGAGTCAGCTGGCACATAAAGGGCCCTCTAGCCATGTCTGTCTCAGCAGGAGACCTGCAACATGAGATGCTCCTTAAAGTACTGAGTAATGAGCTTTATACATCGTCTCCACCGCTACCAGAAGATACAACTGCTACGATCCTCGATGTTGGTACAGGAACGGGTAGATGGGCTGTTGACATGGCTCGACGCTATCCTCAAGCACGCGTCTATGGTATTGATCTTAGGCAAGTCGATATTGCTCCCGCTACGGCTGCACAGGGTTGTCTACCACTTCCGAGTAATGTTGTGTTTGAGACGGTCAATGTCATGGAAGGCTTTCCCTTCAATACGGGGACTTTTGATTTCGTACACTCACGACTTCTTGTGGGTGGCATCACGAGTTGGCAGAGCTACCTAGCGAATCTCTTCCGCATTACTCGGCGAGCAGGGAAAGTCGAGTGTATTGAGGTTGAATTATTGCCTGTTTCTAGAAATGGCAAGCATCCAAAGGCGATCGAGGCATGGACGACACTCAGTTCGACGCTGTTGCGTAAAAGACAACTAGACCCACAATGTGCGAATGCCTTGAAGGATCGTATGATGCAGGCTGGCTTTGAGTCTGTGGCTGAAGAAATCCTAGAAGTGCCAGTAGGGGCGTGGCCTGACTCGGCCGAAGAGAGAATGGTTGGCCAACTAGCGCTCGAATTTGATGAACACATGATTGCATGGATGACTGGATCACTCGTTGAGCAAAGTATCTTGTCTGCTGAAGAAGCAGGTCACATGGCAGCGGCCGTTCTGGAAGAATACAAGAATGGCGCATTGGAATTGTGCCTGCGCTGGCATTTCTGCTCAGGACTCAAAGCACCCTGAGTCTATGGCTTGTGCTCGTAATGTACACTATTCTAAATGACCAGAAAAAGTGATAGATCTGCTTTTCATGACCTTGCATATTATTGTATCATGCTCATACCTCTCCGTCTGACATCTCGATTCACAATACCAGCAATGCCAAAGGCTGGCAAGATACGCATGACGCGTGCGGCGGTAGATTTCCAGTAGCGTTCCTTGATCTCTTGCCATCTGGACGCTATGGGTATGCTGGGTCCTGGGCGATTATAGACGTCCAAGCCCAGGAGATGCATGGGCGTGGAAAGAAGTTGCATTGCACATGGAACTGTGAGTTGTGCAACATTCAGCCCAATGTAGGGAGCAAGCAGGCTTGGCACGTTGAAGGAGGCAAAGATGGTCAATGAGTCTCTTGCTGAAAACAGGCCGTAAGAAGCAAGAGGCAAAGGGCGTGGTTGCCCTGTGCCAAAGAGTTTTGCATAGTGCACGTCTTTGTACACGCATGCAGACAAATTGACCGCCGTCGTTGCAATGAACTTGCCGAAGCCGTTCGTTTGCTTGCTCCACTCTGGTAGAGCTCGTGTTTGTATGGTATCAAAGACATTAGCTGTGGCATAAGTTGCGAAATAGACGCCATAGAGCAATAAAAAAGGTAGTGACGTCAAGAAGCTGACGGGTGAGCGAATGAGATGTCGTGTGCTGGCCTTCATGCTCTGTACAATGGAGGGCGACTTGCCACTCGTTGCCTCGATGATGCTGCGGTCAATGATGCAAATGATAGGCGAGATGGTGGCCGAAGCTGCGGCCGCACTGAGCAGATCAACGGTGAGCCTCGAGGGCAGACGCACATGGTCCTCTTTCGCCATGCTTTATCCTTGTGAGTCCGAGAGCTTTCCTGTTCATGGAGGGAAGGGAGACGGTAGCTTCAGTAGAGATGCAAAGCAGATGGCTGTGTCAGCAGATGACTGAGTAGAGCTAGCAGCAGGAGGATACGTCGTGGGAGCAGCAGGAGGGAGCAGACGGTCAAAGTCGTGCGTCGAATGCGGTGACACGTGAGAGAGCAGACTGACAGCATCAGGCAAGACATCCAGCAACCACGCCCGCAAACCAACCAGACATGGATGAGGAGTACGATGTCATTGTCCTGGGCACAGGACTCACAGAATGTGTCCTCTCAGGCCTGCTCAGTGTCGAAGGCAAGAAGGTCCTGCACATGGTACGGACCAGAGCATCTCTCACAAACACTATACTAACAACACCAGGATCGCAACGACTACTACGGCGCGCACGTCATATCCAGCAGTGTGAAGGACGCACCAAGGGCTAACTCATTACAGTGAAAGCGCCAGTCTTAACCTGACGCAGACGTTCGAAAAGTTCCGCAAGGGCGAGCAGCCACCAACGGGACTGGGTAGGGACCGCGACTGGGCTATTGATCTGGTCCCCAAGTTCCTCATGGCCAATGGTGAACTCACAAACATGCTTGTCGTAAGTTGCTTCTTGTCTGCCCCTGACACATTGAAAACTGACGCAACAGCACACGGATGTGACACGGTACCTGGAATTCAAGCAAATATCTGGCTCGTACGTGTACCGCGATGGTCGGATCGCCAAAGTCCCTACCACGGAGATGGAAGCTGTGCGCTCTTCGCTCATGGGCCTCTTTGAGAAGCGCCGCATGAAGCGCTTTTTGGAGTTTGTTGGCGGATACAAGGAAGAAGACGCAGCAACGCACCAGAGCCTTAATCTCGACCGCAACACAATGACCGAGGTGTACTACAAGTTTGGCTTAGAGAAGGGAACGCAAGACTTCATTGGGCATGCTATGGCGCTCCATCTCGACGATGCCTATTTGAACCAGCCAGCACGAGAGACGTACAAGCGCATCGTGCTCTACCTCAACTCTGTTGCACGTTACGGCAAATCACCCTACCTCTACCCTCTCTATGGACTTGGCGAATTGCCTCAAGGCTTTGCGCGGCTCTCTGCTATCTATGGCGGTACTTACATGCTTGACAAGAAGATCGACGAGATTGTGTATGAAGGTGGCAAGGCTGTGGGTGTCAAGAGTGGTGGCGAGACGGCTCGTGCCAAGAAGATCATCGGTGACCCTTCCTACTTCCCTGAAAAGGTCAAGAAAGTAGGTCGTGTCATTCGAGCAACGTGTCTACTGACCCATCCAATCCCAAACACGGAAGACGTCGACTCTGTGCAGATTATTATTCCACAGAATCAGATTGGCCGGAAGCATGATATTTACGTTGCACTGGTCAGTGCTACACATAATGTCTGCGCCAAGGGTCATTACCTTGCTGTCGTTTCGACAATGGTAGAGACGGACAACCCACAAGAGGAAATTCGGCCAGGACTGAAGTTACTTGGTCCTATTTTGGACCAATTCACCAACATTAGTGATTTGTATGAGCCAACGACCAAAGGCGAGGACAACGTATTTGTGTCGCGCTCGTACGATGCTACATCGCACTTTGAGACCACGACGGATGATGTCAACAGGATCTACCAGGAGATGGAGGGGAAGCCGTTGGTGCTCAAGCAGAGACCAACACACGCGGAAGAGGAAAACTTTAATGTCGCCCAGTGATGATCTCCTTTTTTCGTTAGTCGTTACGTTCGTAGTTTGCTTGGCAGCCATCTCAGTCCCGTCTGCCTAACGTCGTGACTGCGGCGTTCATGCCTTGGTTGCTGTGACGCTGTAGTAGAATGAGCCAATTTGGACAATCTCTGGCTCTCCTTGCCATGCTGTGGACTGCACACGCGGTCGCAATAGATGCCCTGGTCTGAAGGAGATCATAATAAACTTGCCACCTTGCCGCAGTACTCGGGCAGAAGCTTCAATCTCTTGGATGCAGTTGTCCTTGACTCCATCTGGTGGGTCCCACAGGGAGCATCCATCCAGCATGGCGTCCATGACGCCCTTGTCGATCACCACATCAAAGGATGCATCAGGATAGGCCTCGAGCGATCGTACATCGCCAACATCCCAGAGCATTTCGGGTTTATCGGCGTGTCGTTGCTGCATGAGATCTATACAGCGTGGTGAAAAGTCCACAGATGTCACATGTCGATAGCCACTCCGCCAGAGCTCCTCTGAGAGAGTCGAAGTACCGCAGCCAAGCACGAGAATCTTAGAGGAAGCAGTCAAGTGAGGTGTCAGGACAGAGGAGATTTCGGAGAATGTCTTGAACCAATCATAACCTTCTGCATGGTCATTCTCGTAGCGATCATCCCAGTACGCAGGCTTAGCTAGATCCTCTGCATCATTGGCAGCTGTGGCCATCAAGCTCTCTAAATTCGTGTGTCTTGTAACCTGCTGGGATTCATTTTTTTTATATCTGGTGCGACTTGGATTTCCAGACCTCGTCCGCTGACCAACTGTTTCATGAAGCAGCCCCGACCCTCGCCAGACCTGCTCGCCCATCGATATACCTCACCAGTCAAAGTGTAGTCTCTCAACAGCCGCGCCTTCGTTTAGGCGCCCTTTGTTCTATCAGATTACCCTTTTCAAAAGCGATGGCGGCCGTCTTCTCCTTCGACCTCGAGGACGATACTTCCTTTTCACGCGCGCGCTCAGCTCGAAGCGCGTCGCTGGATAGTAATGATGAGCACTATATCCCTGCATCATCACATGCAGGATCGCGCAAGTCAACACCCAAAACAACAGCCATGTCGTCGCCTGCTGTATTTGCGCGCAAAATGGAGGATATCTCAGTGCACGACTTGCCCTCGATTGAAGCGATACCGTTGGCGGAAGATGATCAGGAGTATGAAATTGGGTTGGATGAGGATTTTGATAGTGTGGACGCGATTGACTTGAAGCGCTTGTCGGTGCGCCATTCAGCGGATGACTTCGAGCCCTTGAAAGTCCTGGGCAAAGGTGGGTATGGCAAAGTGATGCTTGTGAAGCAAAAGTCAACAGGTAGGTTGTTTGCTCAGAAGCAACTGAAAAAGGCAAGCATGATAATCAGGGCCAAGACGATTGAATATACAAAATCAGAACGCCAGATCCTGGAAGATGTCCGACACCCATTCATTGTTAAGTTGTTTTACGCCTTTCAAGATCATCACAAGCTCTATCTCATTCTGGAGTATGCAGAAGGTGGCGAGCTCTGGACGCATCTCGAAACGGAAAAGATGTTTTCCGAGCAAGTAGCAGCATTCTACGTTGCTGAGCTGGTTCTAGCTCTGTCGCATCTCCACGCACAAGGCATCATCTACCGCGATCTCAAGCCAGAGAACTGTCTACTTGATCGTGAGGGACACTTGATCTTGACTGACTTTGGGATCAGTAAAGTTGCGGAAGACGGTGCAGAGTGTCGCAGCTTTTGCGGCACAACTGAGTACATGTGCCCTGAAATGTTGCTGGAGCAGCCTTATACCCTTGCTGCTGATTACTGGTCGCTCGGCGTTTTGCTCTTTGAACTGTGCGCTGGTCATCCACCTTTCAGCGGCAACAACAAGAAGAAGGTACAAGACAAGATTCTATCCTCAAAGCTGACCCTGCCCTACTACATGTCCGCTGAAGCGAAAGATCTGATCGGCAAACTCCTCAAAAAGGTACCCAAAGTCAGACTCGGTGCACGCGGTGCTGAGGATGTGCCAGTCATCAAGGCACACCGCTTCTTTCGCAAGCTAGATTGGCGAAAATTGGAGCAACGCGCCGTTGACCCTCCCATTCAGCCCATCATCACGGATCCAATCTTGGCGGAGAATTTTGCCGCTGAATTCACGTCGATGCCCCTAAACACACCCATCAGCCATGAAACCAAGACTGCTGCTGGTGTGGCGATTCCGAGCGAGCCTGCGATTGCAGAGCATTCGTTGACTTTTGACAAATTTACTTTTGTGGCGAGTCCAAATTTCTTCCAGCAGGCTGGGATGTGCTGACGCCGGATACGAAGCCGTGCTGTTCATTGATAGAAGCGATGGTATAGATATGTAGCAAAGTAGAAAACACCTTTCAGGTCTGTGCCCCATCTGAGCGAAATGTTTCGCGACCACGTCCAAGCGCGAATACTCGCCAAACCTCCGCAGACCTCACTGCTCCACCAAGTTCTTTTGTAGTGGCTGGATTCTTTGACACGATCGGGGTTCGTCAGTCCGGCTTGAGTGTCTCTTTGGCATATAAGCTTGCTGTATTTACACTGAATTCGATCTTGGACAAAACAGCCACTGTCTTTTCTTCATGTCTTTCACAAATCAACGGCGCTAGTAGGGGTACGATCAGTCGAGCTAGTTCTTCATGAGTCAAGACAGGCAATCAATGACTTCGCCACAAGGGCCTACGATGCCGGCCGCATTCAACATCATGCACGCACGACGCATGAATCAGCGCGAGCGCAACCAAGCTTCTCGAGCACAAGAGCCGGATGCACTCCAGTATATCAGCCCAGCACCGCTCAGAGAAGCCAAGCGTACGCCCTTGCAACAAAGGAAAGCGCTCTGGCATCGCAAGTCTGCTAGTGTTGGACAGATTGGGATTGCTTTTTCATCGCCAGACGAAGCGCGCGCTCTGCAGGACCATCCCCTGACTGCAGAAGAGACAGATTCGCTCTTGGACGGTGTGCTGGATCTCTACCACGAGACGGGCGATGTATCTACACGGCAGGAGGTAGACTTTGTTCAAGACATGCAGCGCTTATCATTGCCTGAGACTCTTAAGGACGAAGGTTTAACGAGCAGCAGTACGCGCTCGACACCAATGACCTCCGATCTTGCTACATTCCAGCAGCAACCTGACGTCTCACGCGAAGTGCCTGTACAACAGGCGCCAAGCCAGCGTGATCGATATGGCTTCAGATGTGAATCGCAGCATGTATCCCTTGGAGATTACAACGCCTGGCAGGCACGCTACGAAGAGCACCTCGTCCGTCGGCATTATAAATGGGATGCATTGCTCAATGAAACATCTCAAGCGAACACTGCACGGAGCAATGGCAGTGACATGGAATTCCCCGCTAGATCAGCCAAATTGCAGCGATACATTCGCAAGGGCATACCACCTGAATATCGCGGTCAAGCTTGGTTCTTCTATGCAAACGGTCATGCATGCTTACGTGCACATCCAGGCCTCTACCACCGCCTGGCAGAACAAGCGTGTCGACTCTGTGGTGATGGCAATAACGACTTGATTGAACGAGACTTGCATCGCACCTTTCCAGATAATATCCACTTCAAACCCGATGGATACACTCGGACGGGACAGACTGCAGATGCTGGCGCGTGCCAGGAAGAGCCACCCATGATTGCTTCGTTGCGGCGCGTATTGCAGGCATTCGCGCTTTACCGGCCACAAGTGGGCTATTGCCAATCCCTCAATTTCATTGCGGCACTCTTCTTGCTGTTCATGCCGGAGGAGCGTGCTTTCTGGATGTTGGTCATTACAACAACAGATTACCTACCGCATGTGCACGATGCGAACCTAGAAGGTGCGAATGTGGACCAAGCAGTCTTGATGCTTGCGGTTCGAGAATGTCTACCGTCAATATGGAGCCGTCTTGGTCAGGGCTTTGAAACGCCTTCCTCTCCACATCCTAGTACCATGTCCAATGCTAGTGGCGGGCGTGATGGACTCGGCTTTAGGAGACCTAGTTTGGGCAAACAGAGTCCTGCAGCCTCGAGCGCGAAAGCAACACCGCACGAAATCATTGGCAAGCTTCCTCCAATCACCCTAGTGACGGCTGCGTGGTTCATGTCTGCTTTCATTGGCATCCTGCCCATCGAGACGACCCTTCGCGTCTGGGATTGCTTGTTCTACGAAGGCTCAAAAGTCCTGTTTCGCATTGCCTTGACGATCTTGAAGCAGGGAGAACGCTCCATCCTCGCAGTCTCAGATCCGATTGAAATTTTCCAGGTTGTACAGACGCTTCCTCGTCAAATGATTGATGCTGGTGCCTTGATGGAGGCGTGCTTCAAGCGACGTAATGGAGTCGGCCATCTCTCGCAAAAGGAAGTAGATGCTAGGCGTCAGAAAGTTGCGGCAATCCGAGGAAGGCAAGCAGCGAGTGTGCTTGCTTCACAGCCAGCACCCGCCAACTCAGTGGTAGAAGCACCTTTCAAGCAAGTTGTCTCGGTGGAAGGGCGATCAAATGGTCCTAGTACGACTGACTTGCCACGGCGATCGCGAGACGATCTGGCATTGGTTACAAAACTTACACCGACCCGGAAGCTGAGTGGCAGCGCAAAGGTCCGGAGCCGTTTCTTCTCTCATAACGACTCTGAGGCTCCTTAATAATTAACTCATTGGATGTTTGAATGAACACCTTGGTTACTCTTGTAGTCAAGATCTGTATGCAATCTGAACACTTGACCACGACTCCTATTGCCAGCTTGCACTTCCACTTCACTATACTGTAGCTAGAAAGCTGCTATGCTATTCTCAGAGGACAAGAAGCAGTCTTTTGATTCATACAAAGACGACGAGGGGGAGCGCGCTTGGGAGGTTCGCGTACCACAAGGTCGACGCATTGCTCACATGACGCTCTTTTTTCGCTGTAAACACGCTTTCAATGCAGGTGAGAAGCGTAGCTGTAGTCTTCGTGGTGTTTCTGTGGCGCTAGTCCAACTCGATGAAACCAAAGAAGCAGCGCAAGTCTTGAGAGGGGATTGTATCGCTGGCGATGTCGATTCGCCGCACCTCAAAATTGTCGAGTGCACAATATCGAATGACCACAGTACCGCTGTTGACTTGACGGCTCTGATATCTTACTACAATGAGGACGGTGCGGTGGTTGCCTGGGCTTCTCCTACTGATGCAGATACGGCTCATACAGATTTCAGGTGCTACTCCTGTTGCTACACAGAAAGTACACTTAAGCAGCTAGCAAGCCAGCCTAGCCCGTCAATTCAAGGCTCACACGGCAAGCATATTATTGGTATCAAAGGCAAGACAAATTCAGAGGGCGACTTTACAGCACTAGAGGTCAGGGTACAGGATGATCCGGCTGAGTTCTCGCCGGAGCCTCGAAAGCGACGACGATGGGGCAAAGAGGCTGATGAGCGGTACACCTGGGACACTGGGCGCTGGCTCAATCGAGGCCTCTGCTTCCGCTGGAACCGCGAGCTGCGACGAACGGAGATGTATGTCGGGGGTTGAGGATGGGGATGCTTCATTTCGCCTGTTTCGTCTTGTTTCTTCATCCTCAAACAATTCACAAGCACAGCCAAGCAGTTATCCACCCTGGGCCTGTCTCTCTCTCTTTCTACCTATCTTGCACTAGCGTACTCCACATCTTCTTCACCTCGCCTCTCATCCTGCTTCGACGCCCATCAACGCGCGCATTCCGCGCAGCCTCACTAGGCCTGTGCTGCCAGCTCGACACACGCGCCAAGGGCATGACGACGCCCGCTGCAAAATCACAGACGCCAGCAGGCCTACCAGCCATTGCGCTCCGGCACATGGCTGTCTCTTCTGCTTCATCAGCGACTGCCGTGGATGCAACAGAGTCAAGTCGACGAATTGGGGAAAAGACAACACAGGAGTCCACTCGTCTTGCGAATCGTGCGCATTGGCAAGACCCAAAGAATCCAACGGCTGGCTTCAAGAATCCCTGGCCTTCGTATCGGAGTGCCTCGAAATGGAAGGTATTGAAGACGGCCATCTTTCATCCACCGCGTAAACCCATTCCCAAACGCATTCAGGAGCATTTCCCTGTACGGATGCCAATTTGGCATGATTTCAAGGACGACAATATCAAGGCAACGTGGTTTGGGCATGCAAGCTTTCTTCTGGAGCTACCGGTAGAAACGCCGGCGCAAAAGCGAGGTGCGCGGATACTGCTAGACCCAGTTTTCTCAAAGTATACAAGTCCACAAATTGCTGCCATGTTTGGTCTCGGGCCTAAGCGATACTCGCAATTGCCATGTACGGTGGAAGACTTGCCAGAGGTAGATGTTGTGGTACTCTCACACAATCACTATGACCACCTCGATAAACCCACCTTGCGAAAGCTCGAACGCAAGCACCCCCACCACATTCAATACCTCGTGCCGCTCAACAACAGACAGCATCTAGAGGCCATTGGGATAGAATCAGAGCGTATACGGGAGCTAGACTGGCGCGAAAGCATAGACATACATCTCCCAATCATTGGCGCACGCTTCTCAGCACTCTGTTGGCCAGCGCAGCATGGCTCTGCGCGCACGCCACTCGATACTGACAAATCTCTATGGGCATCGTGGCTTATCCAGGCTCAGACAAGAGCAGCAGGACCAAAACGCATCTTCTTCGCTGGCGATACGGGGTATCGCTCAACGCTTGGGGATGAAAGAGAAGGCTTCCCCGTCTGTCCAACTTTCAAAGAACTTGGCGTCAAATTTGAACATGCCATTCATCTCAGCATCATTCCCATTGGCCTCTTCCTACCGCGAGAAATCTTGTCCGGTGTGCATACATGTCCTGAAGACGCAGTTGACTTGCATCGCGATCTGGGGAGTCTAAAGTCACTTGGCTGTCATTTTGGTACTTTTCGAGGGAGTCTATCCAAGCACTTCGAGGATGTTCTGGAGCCTTCGAGGCGGCTTCGAGCGTATGCAGCTCAAGAAGAACTCGCAGAGGATGCATTTGTGACGATAGCCATCGGTGGCAGTCTGGATGTATGATGGGTGGGCCTGGCAGCATTGGTGGCATTTGCAGTCTTCTCCTTTGGCATATGCGAGAGCATCATTACCACAGGGCAGCGTAGTAGCAATTAGGTCTGGCTGCGTTTCATGATTATGTGACTGTGCTACCCCAGATTCGACTGCGACAACCAAACTGCTTGAGTGCGAATCACCATGAACAGACACTGCTGCCTGTGTAAAGCTTCGCTACCCAGATAGGGCATGCAACTAGGTCTTTGATAGCTTGCGCTTGCTCACTACAAGATGGCCGTCGTGGAAGACTAGTAAGCGCATCATCTTCTCGCCATGCGCTCCTTCCATGCTAACGCGCGTGTGTCAGTATGAGCGAGCGGCTCGCCTTTAAGCGCTCCCGAACGATTCGTGCCAACATTACCATCAAGGTATGTCATGATTCTACAAAAGCCGAGCGCTCTTCAAGCTGGCCAGATGTTAACGCAGACGATATAGCACTGGCAACTCAAAAACCTCTTGTGCTCAGCGACCTCCACTTCGCACAACCGCGAACAACTCCTGTACGTTTGCCGACATAGCGTGCGCACGCTTGATTTTGCAGCATCTTCGATTGGCCTTGCCGGCCCCAAATTTTCTTTCGAGCCGCGATCACTGACATCGCGGTACGGCTGGATTGTTGCTGGTGCTGAACATGGCGTGCTAGCAATCCTCGATGATCGCGGCGACGCGAGTACATTGCAGGAAGGTCTGCGCAAACAAGAAGTCACAATCGGTGGGTGTCTGGTCAATGGCATCCATCTGTACAGAAATGCAAGTGGTGAAGAGGTTGCGCTGGTCAGCAGTAATGACCATACCCTCAAATCTTATAATTTGTCGCAAGGTAGGCTGGAACGGCCTATGAGCATGCAAACGGCCATGAATCATGCGACCGTCTCTCCTGATGGACAATGGATGATTGCAGTTGGGGACAATACAGAGTGCTACTTGTTCACGCAAGAAAGCGGCAGATGGCGAAGACAGGGAAGTATGACCGTCTCGACAGATGCATGCTTTGCTACAGGCTTTTCTGCATCAGGCCGCATGCTTGCTGTGGGTTCACAGGACGGGACCTGCTCACTCTTTGACATTCGCATGTTGACAACAGGCAACCCATCGCAGCGCCAACCAGATCTCAGTGGCATTCATGCATCAGATCCAACGATCCGATCTTATGGCGGCAGCACCATCAACAAGCAGTCTTGTCTCTTCCGCTGCCGTACCTCTCGACCCTTTCCTCATGGCAGCATCCGTGCTCTAGCATTTTCACCCAGTCCACTCGACTTACTGGTCTTCACAGAGAGTACTACCCACGCGACATTGCTGGACTGTCGTGATTTCTCACAACCACAACAGCGCTTGTCTGTACCGTTGGCGGATACAGCGAGAGATAGGCATCACGGTGATGGGCACTATGGCATCGACGGACGAGATCGAGAGCTATCTGGAGTATGCTGGAGCAGAAGTGGCAGTCAAGTCTTTGTTGGCTCTGAGGAGACGGTGACGGGATGGACAGTCAATGCGACTGAACGACGCTGCTTTCCATCATTGGAGATGCGATGAGGAGATTGAAAGTATTAGAGGATGTAGCCCTATCTATCTATTGAAATGACTTTGGTATGCTCTGCCATCCTCACGCCCTGTCTATACAAGACTCCTTCTTCCCGTTGATGAGAGTCGCGAGAGTTTCTTCCTATGTCGCCTTCCCATCTGACCAGGACGCGTCAGGAAATCAAAACACAGACAGGGCGCCCAACCAACTACAGGAAGGAGAATCTTCCTTGCGTGCATCAAGGGCCTGCAGACATGCTCATGCAGAATCCCAGCTCAGTCCTGCCCTTTGTGCATCTGCTCGAAAAACTCAAAACGACAAAGCGCGCTGGCTGGCTCAATGAATCCCTCAGCAATACAGAATCCATCGCAGACCACATGTACCGCATGGCCATGCTCACGCTTCTCTGCAATGACCCGGCACTGGATAAGACGCGTATGATGGCACTCGCGCTAGTGCATGATCTGGCAGAGGCGATTGTTGGGGACATCACACCGCGTGATAATGTCCCAAAACTTGAAAAGCAACGACTTGAACAAGCTGCTATGGAGCACATCTGTACCGTAACACTTCCTGTAGGCCATGCAGGTGCACGCAGGGATATCATGTCGTTATTCGAGGAGTATGAAGAAAGGGCAAGTCCGGAAGCGCGTTATGTAAAGGATCTTGATACGTTTGAGCTTCTCGTTCAAGTCACGGAATATGAAGTACGTGAGGGCTTTCGGAAGAATCTGGGTCATTTTCTCGATGGCAAGGAGACCATCAGTCATCCACAAGTTCGCGCTTGGCGCGACGAAGCCCTCAAAGAGCGAGACGCTCATTGGCATAAGTTCAAGATGGGTGAAGCTGCACAAGAGAGCAATGATACGGTGCGTGCGGTCAAGCAGGCCCTCGAAGCAGAAGCCGATAAGGTCGCAACGTCTTAGACACGCGCGAATCCTAACGAACGAAGCATTGATCATAGACCAACCATTCAGCATTTTCCATCTTGTCGTCCTAAGAATCGAGTCTTCATTATACGTAGAATTGTGAAGACATGCGATTGTCATCTGTAAAGACGAGTCTTGCCAGGCGATGGCGCACTAGGAAGCCAGCAACGCCAAAGAGCGCTTGTATGACCATCATACAGATAGTCAGAGTATCCTCACGCATGGGACCAAGTCGTACGAGTAAGACGCTAAGCAGCGTCAAATTGGTACTTGAGAGGATGACGCCCGTATGCGGATGCCGTACGAGGCGGACGAGGTAGAGTTGCTCAAACACAACAAGTAAAATACGTTGCAGCGTGCTTGGTGGTCTCTCAAATTCGACAATACTGGCATCCACCTGACCAGTCTTTGCTTGAAACTTTGGCAGACGATGCCGTGGACACGGTATGATGTGAAAGAGCTGTGGTGCAGAGAGGATAAAGTTGAACACTTGCGGAATGAAGAAGAGCAGCATGGTCTTGGAGTAGTGCCCCTGAATGCCCACTGTTGCAAAAGTCATGCCAGCAAAATAGCAAAACGTGTCGCCCACAAAGACAGAGGCAGGCCACCAATTGTGGTACAGTAATGCCAAGCTGACACCAAGGAAAGGCATCAGGAAACAGGCTGAAAACAAGTGCGACTCGTATGCGGGATGATTGAGGCCGACGTGCTCTTGTACGCCGGAAATATAGAGAAGGTCATTGGCGAGGATGCAACAAGCAATCACAACACTTTGACCAACTTCAACACCATTGATTCCAGCGAGGATATTGATGCTATTCGTGCAAAAGATGGTCAGTGCCGCCATATAGGCATAGTAGAGGAAGCCTAGGTCAACCAGGTCACCGAAATACGGTCGTAGCGGTGTCGGCACGACAACATACGTCACGCCATAATCCACGTAGTAAATCACAAGGAGCGGTATCGCAGCGAATGCTGGAATGAAGAACTTGTGCCGCCATCGAAGGTCAAAGAAATCGTCTGCAAGACCTAACAGGATTGCTCCTTGTAATGACAGAACTGCCGACAAATATGCGCCAAGCTTGTTATGTGGGAAGGTGTCTCCAATAGTAACATGATCAGAGTCGTCTATACCCGCACCACGACCCGAAGCTTCCCAACCAGCCTTGATATGCTGGTAGAAGGCAAACGGAATGAACAAGATCATAATGAGCAGATGAACCACCGCTGAGATGACGCCCATCGTCTCTGGCAGCAGCGGCTTTGTTGCCTTTCCCAAGTCCTTGCCGGAGATACCCTTTCTCAAGAAGGCAGCAGCGCTTCGGGGTATCAGGATGATTGTCATGACGAATCCGCAAATCGACAAGCCAATGTTGATTCGCAATGCATCTTGGCTTGCAAAGAGCGGGATGGACGCAGCAAGTAACAGACCCAACAAGCCCTTGCTGATCATACTGCCGACCAGCGGGAAAGCCCAGCGAGGCACTTGCGGCTCGTGAAAGTGTGCAGTTGTCGCGTTGCTGTTCTTTCAAGTCGCGTCTTCGAATTAGGCCGATTATTCAGATGACACGCTCAGCTTCTTCCTCCAGCGCAACCTCATCCAGGTTGTCATCCTCCTCGGAGTCGCATACCTCTTCAAGCACAACTCGTTTAGCTGTTCTTTGATTGGACGGGCTGGTTTCCGGCGCGGGCCGTTTTAGGAACTCAACGGTGGCCGCTTCCGACATTTCTAAGACATCTGCATCGACTGCTGACAGCTCTTGAGCCGCCAATTCGGGCGTATTTATGTTAGGAGAAACCACTGGAGGAGGGAGCATCTCTCTGTATCGTTGGGAACCAACTGATCGACTCAACGCATTCAAGTTCATCTCTTGAAATCCAGAGCCTGCGATACGCACAGGCACACCCTCTGGCCGTGCCAACATTGCGCCGCCAACTTTTTGCACTGCGCAGTATCGCAAAGCAGCAGCATCATCCACACTCATGCGTACTGGAGGGAAGTCGCGATACAGCAATAATCGCGTCGAACAGGCATCTTGCCAGGCATCTCCTAAGGAAGCCACAAGTGTTGCCCCTGACCCAGCCGTTACGCGTGTCGTGAGCTTGCAGAGTACCAAAATGATGATTTTAAAGCTGGCTGCCAAGGTCTGTAGAGTTTGTGCGAGTAGCTTCGTGACCCGTGCTCGACGTGCTGCTTGCGATTCGCCGTTGGACGCTGACCTGCTTTCTTCTGGAGGGAAAGCAGCGTTAAAGAGCGTGGTCAGATCGTCTATCACGAGCAAATTTGTGTCTCTCGTCAAAAATATAGGCATATCACCATCAGGACCATGAAGCAGCATGGCCATGAGGGCGGGCAGAGAGGCAATTTGCCTAGTCTTGACCTTTGACAGTTTGGCCATTTCAACGTCCGCATCAAACGCATCCATTGAAATCATATCGCGCAGTCTAGTGGCAGGAAGTCTCTGCGAACATTCTAGCCAAGTTACCAGTGTCTCATCCTTGTCTGAAACTTCGATACTGCCAGTCGCCGCAGCTTGTTTCTCTGCATGTCTTTCAAGTATGTGTGCTGTCAAATGCATTGCGAATGCCGTCTTTCCAGATCCAGGCGGCCCATAGACTTCTGTCAGTAGCCCTGGAGCTAGACCGCCACGCAATTGTCTGTCAATGGTTGGCAAACCTGTTTCAAGCACATCCGGCGCATCTTGAAGGGCTTGTGAAAGGCTGACTGTCGGCAATCGGTCTTTTGTCAACAAAATAACTCCACCAATTACTGTCGTACCTTTAATGTTCTTCCATTGCGACGAGCCAGCTTGTGACTGACTGACCATGCGAGAGACGTCTCGTCTACTGTCTCGTCGCGCTTTCTGACAGTCGCGCTTGAAATGCATCACAGACGATCAGATGGCAGGCAATGGGCAACGGACAAGGCTATGGAGTATTCAACAGCCTTCTATTTCAACAAACATGTGCATAGGCGCAGCACTCAAGCAGCCTCCACATTCAGGGCTGCATTCACAGCAGGCACACCCTGTGTTGATGGGCCAGGCGCAGCAGGAGCAGCGGCCTCCGAAGGCACAGGCATTCCCGCCATGGGTGCATTCTTCGCCTCTGTCGCACTCCTGCACAAGGGGCAACTATTCCTGCCTGTCGTCAACCACGTATCGATACACTCCCGATGAAACACATGCGAACACTTTGACAAACTTCTGCACGTCTCGCCTGCTTCAAAGTCAGACAGACAAATCAAACATCGATTCTCCAACTCTGCACTCATCTCATCCAAGTCGTGTGTGGGACCAGCCCGTTCAATATCCTCCTCTGCGGCTGTTTCTGGTTTTGCAGGCCCAATCAAATTGCCTAGCAGCATCATGTCTTCATAAGTCGGGGAGTCAGTAAACAGACTCGGAGTCGTCAACAACGGGTGATTCTCTGGGTACGTCCCACCAAGCACATAAATAATCCACGATCGAGTTTGTGCAGCACCATTGTTCTCAGTAGCTGTACTCTGCTCAGGTCGAACCTCAGACGGACTCGGCTCACCGGACGAAAAAGGTCGCCATTGTGATCGGCGTCGACGACGCTGAAGATTTGCTGAAGCACGAGAAGCGCGTGATGCGATCTCGCTGGCAGGGTCCGGCTGAGAGGCTGCAGCGTTATCACCACCAAATGAACGTAGTCGGTCCAAAACTGAGTCCAATAGACCGGGTCGTTCCTCCTGCTGAGGCGCATCATCGGCGCTAGATGCTTCTTGCCGGGAACGAACAGGGGCTTCGGACGTGACTTCAGGTTCGTCTGCTGCCTGAACTTGCTCATGCTCCACTTCAGAGGGCACAGCATCCTCGTTCATCGTCACATCTTCCTCTACTTCCGGCTGTGTTGTTCCTTCGTCACTCGTGGTCACACCTGACGATGCCACACCAGCAACCAATCCGGCCTGAGATTCTTGGGTCTGCGAACGCGTAGTGGAAGGTCGATACGCAGGCGGTTGCATCTGTCCCAATGTCTCAAAGAAAGGTGGCACCTGTGGATCTCCCGGCGATCCATCCTCTCTAGGCGGAACACTGCGAATACCAACAATAATAATGGGGATCATTCTTCCTTCACCTTCCGTCACTGCTGGTGCGCCATGAATGCTCACTGCACTGTTGAAACGAAACATGCGGAAAAAGTTAAGTGGTTGCTGAGATCCTGCCTCTGGCTCACCGCCACCCAAAATATTGCCACCGTTGCGCAACGCTTGTGCCAGTTGACCTGATTGTAATGCTGCAAGGAAGCCATCGAAGCTTCCATCCACAAGATCTCCCTGACTCGATGGTTCAGTATCAGTGACGGCAGGTCCTTCTGCTGTGGTTGTCTCCTGTAAAGTCGAAGGCGTCAAAGGTGTATGCTGGGCTGCTAAATCGCGACCACGTTGTAGAGCACCAGTCTGATCACGTCCAACAAGCGATGCAGCCGTTGCAGCTGCAGCAACGCTGAGTAATCTAGATAGCATGCCAGCTTGATCTTCGCCCGGCAGGGCAGACACGACTTCACCTGGTGCTTGACCGGAGCCATTGAGTCGACGCGCTTCACCCGCAGAATGCGGTGCACGCGACGCGATTGGTCTTTGAGAGGTATTGGGCGACGATTGCGATCGCTGCGTGGAGGGTCGTGCAATAGTGTCAGCACTGCCCTGTCGGTTGTTGAGACGGGCTCGCAAGCGTGACATAGATCTAGGAGATCCTGGAAGGCTTGCAGGCATGGGCGATGGAGGCCGTGATGAGGATGATGAGCGCACATAGTAGCGTGGTGTTTCACTATTTGGTAAAGCCGTATCACTCTGCGCTCTGTTCTGCAACAGTGCACTCAAGTTGTCTGTGGAATCTTCAGATTGTTGTTGCTGAGCCTGGAGACGTGACTGAGAGGCTGCGCGACGAAGTGGATGCGAGCCACTTTGAGCCTGCCTTTGTGCAGGCAGATTGGAGCGGGAGCGTGTAGCTGGCCCGAGATGACGGAATGGGCTGCTAGTGCCATACCTGTTCCATATGGCAGCCGACTCTGAATTCTCCTCTGAGCCCACCGCTGCATTGGCTAATGGAGTAGCATGCACTTCTGCTGGTCGCGTGCGTCGATCTGAGTAGAGGCTACTGCTTTGACTGGGTATGCGCGATAGCTCTGAAGTATGGTCCACCAGGGCAGGCTGAGCTTCTTCTATGGGTTGCGTGGGTTCACTGTGCTCCTCATTTGCAACTGGTATGAGTGTAGATACCGAACCCATAGCTGTGTCGTGAGACTCGTTAGTGGAGTCGGTGAGCGGATTATCTCTCCGAAGTCCATCTGGACCGATATAATGACTCAAGTCGGGCACAGGTTGGCGCATACGCAAATCACCAATCGGCATGGCCATGTCATCCCTTGTTTGACGGAAGGGCGAATGCGCCTGTGGTGCGATAGATCCACCTGTAGAGGTATGCGCAAGCGATGTTGATGCCCTTGATTTGCTGCCCGACTTGAATGGGCTTGCAAAGCTAGAGAGACGATTCCGAAGCCGGCTGACTCGTGAATCTGTTTTCCGCTGTGCACTTCCACGCGATACTGTGGTGCGCTCAATCTGTTCAATCGCTGCTGGTCTGCAGGCCGCATTGAGCTCCATTGTACCCTTTGGAATCGTCTCTTGCTCGTCAGAGGCTTGCGCAGAACTGCCTTCTGTCATGACAAGGGCTGCATTGTGGCGATCAGACAACTCGCTCAGTCTACTGCTGCGCCGACGCCTCGATTGCGACGGCTCGCTTGCACTAGACGAGGGAGCGTTGCCCATGGCAGAATACAGTCTCTTGTTAGAGTCTGACAATGCTGGCAAGGGTGAATGAAGGAGGTCGGTGGGAGTATGGCTCGTGCCTTGCACTAGGCTGCGTGGACTTTGCGCAACAACAGTGGAGGCCAAGGAACTTTCTACAGGATGGACCTTGAGAATCTTGCGCAACCTGCGTGGAGGTTTAGATGGCTGTTTGATGGGGAGCGGCCCTGGGTGATGCGACTTAGATGTGATGATGCTGGTGGTGGTGGTCTGAATCGCCCAAACGCGGCTCACAGGAGAAGAGCACGCGCAGACGACGCACACCCAAAGACAAAGGGGCGGTCATCAAGAGAGGGAGCATAAAGAAAGAGTCCAATAGCTGTGCCTATGCCTCACTGAATAGACAAGTCCAGTCCACCTCTGCTATGTCAATCTGCTTGCAGAACCTCAAATTGGCTCTTTTCACGCTGTTATGGCTCTGCTGTCCCCTAGCTTTGGCTTCAAGAGGAGACCAGCTAGACAGATTCCAAGCCTGCGTCCAGGAGAACGTCGCTCATCGCTGTACACAAGACGGATATCGACTGCAATCGGGCCAATTGCCCTTTGCACTTCGCTTGACAGGGTGGACCTGTGCATCAGACATTGACTACCAGTGCCAACGCGCCATTACAGATTATATGGTCAAGAACGGACAGGATGTCGAGCAGTTTCACGGCAAGTGGCCTTTTCGTCGCTTCTTTGGTATTCAAGAGCCTGCCAGTGTACTGTTTTCCATTCTTAATGGCTACGTTCATGTTCGAGGCCTGCGAAAAGTACGCGCGCAGGTCTCCAGCGCCTTCCCCATGCGCAGATTCTATGTTGTCTTTGCCTACGTCGGCATGAATGCTTGGCTGTGGTCTACCATCTTCCACATTCGCGACTTCAGCTTCACGGAAAAGATGGACTACTTCTCTGCAGGAGCGTATGTTCTCTATGGCTTATTTTACGCAGTTGTGCAGGTCTTTCAACTCTTCAAATGGCAGAATTACCATCTCCTCCTGGTAGTCTGGGCAGCAGTATGTCTTTTGTGCTATCTGGCTCATATTGGCTATCTCACGTTTGTCATCTTCGATTACGGTTACAACATGCTTGCAAATGTCGTGGTTGGCAGTCTACACGGTCTTATCTGGCTCTCCTACTCCGTACTCAAAGGTTATTCGTCCCATAAAAGTCCCGCTCATGAACGTGTAGCCAAACAGCCAGCACCGATTGTCTTGTTGCTCGCATGCGCCATGGCCTTTGAGCTTCTGGATTTTAGTCCCTGGTTCTACTCGATTGATGCGCATTCTCTTTGGCACTTGGCAACCATTCCGATCACAGCGATGTGGTATGACTTTCTCGTCTCATACGCTATCATTCATCAATCAGAGGGTGACAAAAGCCTGCGTGCTTTACTATGAGCGGTTAGGGTTGAACATCACCGCAGCCATATTCTTCATACCAGAATCTACTCAATCAAGAATGCGTCTGGATCGAACCTTATCCATGTTCCAAGTATGGAGAAGAGGTCGAGCGATTTAATGGCAGAGGCCTTTCCTTCGCGTTCTCATTCTCGTCATTCACGCCTAAGTCAATATACTGCTTTCAGTGCTCAACGGCTCTGTAGATGTTCTGTGCGCAATACGCTCGCAGGTCTCTAGGCATTGCTATAAAAAGTAGACGGGATCACTTTGGTTGACTATTTTGCTAGCAGCAGAGTCTTCCAATTTCAGCTTTTGCCTAGCATCAGACAGACAGATGCATGAGGATGGTCATCAGGTCCATCTGATCTGTTCAGGCAGAGGACGAAGTCTGCATTGCAGCTAGAGTCTGTGGGTGTCTCAACACAGCGAGTATATGGGCACACAGCGATTATATGGGCACACTAAAACTCAAAGCTACGCTCATCAGGTTGTTGGACTGCAAGCTTATGTGCGATGTGCGATGATGAATGTGTCAGGAATGGCAGAGCTTTGCGTTTGCGCATGGTCGCCCATCTGGTCTGCAATTGAGTGTGCGACAAAACCGGGCAGTTGCTCTTCAGAAACAACGATTTTTACACGACAAAGCAGACACCCTATAGAAGAGGGACAGGATAGGCCTCAATGTAAGAGACTTGCACATGGCACAAGACGACAGCTTCTCTGGACCGATGAAGGATTCATCTAATGAATTCTGCAATTCTGACTAGACATGTGCAAGGCCCTTTCGGGTCTTCTGCAAGTCCTGCTTGAAGATGCCAACACTGCTGAGGCCTCAGCAATGCTCGACTCTGATGCCCTGCCTGGGACGGCTCGCTAACGTATAGATTTGAGGAAGATGAAGACGGCGACCAGTCAGAAACTGTCATCGCCAACAGAGGAAGCACTGCAAGCTTGCTATTCTTGAATGATGAACA
The DNA here is from genome assembly GCA_003568695.1 of Protomyces arabidopsidicola. Lineage (NCBI taxonomy): Eukaryota > Fungi > Ascomycota > Taphrinomycetes > Taphrinales > Protomycetaceae > Protomyces > Protomyces arabidopsidicola. The sequence continues at coordinate 85,365 of QXMI01000146.1, forward strand.
ATTTTACCTACATTACCTGAGGCGCACAAGCGTTCAGTGACGTTAGAAAAAGATTTGAGTTTCTACTGATAACCAGAATGCAAGCGAGCAGCACCTCAACACGTTGGCGGGATCGAGTCTGACTGGAAATTCGCGGCTACCGGTGCATGCAAACGGTCAAGGTGTACAATGAAGAGAGCAAACGTCTATTAACCCAGCTCTTCGATCTGGCCATGACTCTACTGGAGCTTGAGCTAGACATGAGACCGACTAGTTACCTGTCTGAGCACCCTTCCCGTTTGCATTGCAAATCAAGATTAGATCTATTTAGTATGTAGTCATTATGTGGTAGCTGTAAATGATTGCTGGAACAGTAAAACATGTACGGTGCTCATTGTGTCGTTGCTCGTGAGGTGTACTCACTTCTTGACATGGAGATGTATCGTTGGAAGTGCTTCTCTTGGCCAACCTCTTGCTCACCATCGTGTGCTCTAGCAGCCTTGCGACGATAGTAGATGCGCTTGCCCCATTTCCAAGCCTCCATGCATGCAACGTACAGGATGGAGAATGCAAAGCAGAGTCCCCATTCCCAGCCGATACCAGTGTGCCTAAAGGCATCCTTGTTGATGACTGGGATGTAAATCACTGGCACAACAGAAATGGCACCCAAGATGACAGACCAAAACAAGAATCTGTTCTTGTACCAGTCCTGACCCATAGCCACAAAGGCATTGCGTCCTCGACGAGGCTTGAGAGCAAAGGCCGATCGTCGCATGTCAATCATCTCGAAGGCGAGTAGCAACAGACCCCATGTCATAATGACAAAGACTGTTGTACGACCACGGAAGACTGCCTCGCAGCCAAAGTTGTAGCCAGCATTGCAGTTCTCAGCGCCACCAAGACCCAAGAAGCCATCGAACCAGCCATACACGACAATGACGAATGAAACGACACAGAGTGCGCCAATGATGAAGCCATAGACAAACATGTCGAGAATGACTTCCCATGTAAACACACCAGTCTTTGTGTCGTGAGGTTCACGGTCCATGACATCGGGAGTTGCTTCCTCCATACCGAGACCCATGGCAGGGAACGAGGATGTGATCATGATGATCCAGAGAATCTCGACTGGCGAAAGCGGGAAGACAGAACGGTCCTGTTGGTCGCGGAAGACCAAACCAATGAGGAGCGTCAATGCCTGACCAATGTTACCAGCAAGCAAGTGTAGCACAAACTTTTTGATGTTGTCGAAGATGCGGCGGCCTTCTTCAATAGCATTGAGGATACTGGCAAAGTTGTCATCCGAGAGAACAATGTCTGAGGCGTCCTTTGCAACATCCGATCCATTCATACCCATTGCAATGCCAACATCTGCGCGCTTGAGTGAAGGAGAATCATTGACACCGTCACCCGTCATGGCGGCGAATGCCTTGCGTCTGTGAAGCGCTTCAATCATGCGCACTTTGGTCTGTGGCGCACATCGAGCAATGACGAGTGGCAAAACAGGTAGGTCGTCAATCTCATCCTCAGAGAGCCTGTCAAATTGAGCACCTGTCATAACCATTGCTGAAACAACATCTGCCGGCATGGAGCTCATATTTTTAGGCAAGATGCTGACTTGAATAGCAATGGCGCGCGCAGTGCCAGGGTGGTCACCTGTGAGCATGTGCACGTTGATGCCAGCCTTGTGGCACTTGCGCACGGCGGGACCAGACTGTTCGCGAGGCGGGTCATAGAGTCCGACAAGGCCAATGAATTGCAAGTCCTTCTCCACTTCAGCACGCTCGAGCTTGTCAAAGTCGACGCCAGAGGACTCAAATGGACGTTGAGCAAGCGCAAGCACACGCAAACCTTGACTGGCAAGTGCCTCCATGTTTTTCAGCGTACGCTCCTTGAAATCCTCATCAAAGTCGACTGAACCTTCAGCAGACAAAGCAGTCGTACAAGTTTCCAAGACCCGCTCAACAGCACCTTTGGCAAAGACACTGTGCTTTTCCGTTTCATTGTTGCGATACACAACCGACATGCGCTTCACATCCGAATCAAAGGGGAATTCAGCCACTTCATGCCACTTTGGCTTGTCACCAGAGACCCACCGTGGGCGGCCCCAATCAAACCGGTGCGTAAAGACCTGGATGGCAATCTCCGTAGGGTCTCCGGTAGCTTTGTAAATGCCTTCGTCGTCCTTCTTGATTTGTGCTAGGTTGCAGAGGGCACCGATGTTGAGGAAATGTTCCAGACCTTCGGGCTTCTCCATGTCGAGTGCATTGGACTCGTCAGTTTCAATCTTTTCTGAGATCCTGTTGTCCATGTCAGAAGGTGCCTTGTCAGATCGCGTGACTGATCCCTGAGTTGGATCAACAGGGTTGTCGGAAGGACCAACAGAAAAGGTACCCGTAGAGGGTATCCAAGCACGCTTGACAATCATCTTGCCCTGAGTTAATGTACCAGTCTTGTCAGAACAAACATCAGTGACACCACCCAACGCTTCAAGAGAGTCTAGATTGCGAACAATGACATTTCGCTTGACCATGATTTGTGTACCAACGGACATGGTAATGGTGAGGACAACAACCAAAGAAGCAGGAATCATAGCAACACCCGTGGCGACAGCGTAGACAACAACGTCAGCTTGGTCGTCAAACGCGTTGGCGGCCTCCACCACAACGGCGAATACGACTGCGATAAAAAAGAGCAACACGGCAAGTTGCGAGAGCTTGCGTTGGAGAGGCGTACCGACGTTGACACCAAGGAATCGACCCACAATGTCGCCCAATGAAAGACCATAAGCGATCGGCCATGAATACCAAGCAATGGTGCCATCTTCGCGTGTTTTAGGTTTGCGTACTTTTCGAGGCTTGTCGCGCATAGAAGCAGCGATGCCACCAATCTCAGTTTTCATGCCAGTTGCAATGACAATACCTTTTCCACGACCCTTTGTGACAGTCGAGGAAGAGAAGACGAGGTTGAGACGGTCGCCGACGGGTGTCTCGTCAGAATCGTAGACAACATGTTCGTCCTTGGCAACAGGCAACGCTTCACCTGTAAGCAAGGCCTCATCAGTTTCGAGGTTCATGGTCTCAAACAAGCGCAAATCAGCAGGAACCGTGTCACCAGTCTTGATGATGACAATATCGCCAGGCACCACGTCCTGTGAGGGGACAGTAGCATCCTGCCCATCTCGGATGCAATGAGCCGAGGGAGTACCGAGAGATTTGAGAGAGTCCATAGTTTTAGCAGCCTGGTACTCTTGATAAGTACCGACCACGATGTTGATGGCAATGACGGCTGCAATCACACCACCAGAGATCCAGTCCTTGACCGCGAATGAGACGACCATGGCAATGATGAGCACCAAAACCATGGAATTGACAACTTGGCCGAGAATTACGGCACCGAGACTGACGCCATTGTCGCCTTCGAGCTCATTCTTGCCAAAGACTTTGAGACGCGAATCGACCTCTGCTTTTGAGAGACCGCTGTCGAGGTTGGTCTTGATTTGCTCATTGACATCCTTGAATGACAAGAGAAATGGCAATTTTGAAAGCTCATAGCCCGTTGATGATGGTACGCCAGTTGACATACCAGAGGTAAAGTATTGGATGAAGGTTCGAGGGGCGACGTTGATATAGAACGAGGTTGCCCTGTAGAGATGCTAGTTTGTAGAAACGGCCGTGCTGATGAAGTAGCGTCTTTTGCAAGATGCGCTACGTCTGTATAGAGAACAGGCTTGTTCAGCATGGGGCTCGCTTGTCTTATGTATACTGAGCGACGCATTGCCCTTCGGAGTGTGGCTGTACATGGGTCACATCGCGTTTGCTGCGGAAGTCGCATACATGCACTTCGCCTACAACGACTCTCCAGCTTCTGCTTCCTCAGGCGAGCGATGACCGGAAGCCCCACGGACACATCTGTGGCGCGCTAAGTAGAGCAGGTTACACTGGTTCACAGTTACATACTAGCTACAATGACTGAGCACTGCTGTGGAATTGGTCGCCAAAGAAAAGACTGAGGTCGATGACGCAGCCGCCCGTCAAAAGTTCGCCCGCTCTAGAACATTTTATCTCCCGAGATCCTGCATACGGCGACAAACACGATACAGGGATAATGCACAGTCACATCGAGCCAGATATACTGTAGCTACATCCTCTACAGGTTCATGTCTTTGTACGAGCATGTAGGCGCTAACCTCTCTTCCACAGACAAGCGCAACATTGTCGCAGCGCCGCCTCGTCCTAATCTTCCTCCAATGAGAGCTGTGTAACTGTTGCAGGCTGTGCAAATCAAAGTTTCCCACAAACCCAGCGCTTCGGCACTTGCGGCAATGACGCATCGGACACAGTAAGTACAGACACCCTGCCCATGGCCACACAGCGGCACATCTTGACGAACCCACACGGCGCACCTGTCAAAGTCGAGGCTGTGCGGAGATGCCGGCTTCCCCCGAACTTTTGTAGTTTTCGGAATTTGAAGGAACTTCTTGGTCAAGATGATCTGTCAACGAAAGAATCGCAAAGGCGATTGAAGTATGAGTGTACAAAGAAGATGAGCAAACCTAGACCATTCAATAAAATCTTCTACAAGAATGGGTTGGTCTTGACAGGCTGTTTCGCCAGTTCTTGGGACTGTTGCCTTGTGAAGGGATTATTGTTGAAAGGGTTGTTACTTCTCGGCGACCATTGACTTGCAGTATTTGCCGTCACTGCGGTGTCAATCGGTGCAGGTGTCGTGGAACGATATTCAGCAGGATCGTCTCCCATATCAACATATCGGGCAGACGACCTGGAAGAACCAGGCGCACCATCATCGCTTCGGCTGGCGTCCAGGTATCCTGCTTGATGACTCGTATAGCCATGCGCGTGTCGGTAGTCCTCGAATGCCTGATCATTCGACGGCCAAGCTTCTTGGCCTTGTTTTGATTTGTCAATAGGCGAAGGTGCGCTGTAGCTCATTGTAGGATTTCCACCAAAGGTGTCGAGGCCTTGCCATGTGTTGTCCTTTTGCTTGCCACTCTTGAGACTCTTCCGCTCAGCGTCTTTGTAATCAGAGTAGAGCTGCAAGGTTGTTTCAATCTGCTCAGAAGCACCAACAAGCTGAAGCATCTGTTCATCGGTCAAGCGAGACTCGGCGTGCTTGCCCAGAATCTCTCGCCGCTTGATGAGAGACTCATACAGCTCTTCATCCAACCTTTCGTTGTCTTCATCAGCCTGCATGCCCGCAGAATCAGAAAGCAAAAGCGACATTAGCTCGCATTCTGCTTTTGCACTTTGAACATCTTCCGTCAGTTGAGCCTGCCTCACTTCACGCACTGCTTGATCCCTCTCGTTTGCTGGCCGTTGGCTTTGTGTGCTTCGGCGTGTGCGCGTTGCACCCACATTCAGCTTTTGCTGCAGTGCCGTAATTTGCTGAGGAACATCAGCCTTTAAGCAGAAATGATCAATCAAAATTCTGGTCATGCTCTCAAGATGTCGTGCAGACTGTGGAGATGTTGAGGCTTCTCCGTTTGCCAAGGCCATGGCATTTCGCTCAAGTAGAGATAAAAATGTCAAATTTTGGCTGATGAGTGGGAAGAGCTCAATCTCATTGCTATCAGACATGTAGCGTAACAGATCAACACAGCGTGCCTGTCGACCAAGATGCTGGCGTTGCCCAAAGTAATGGGTGATCAAGTCTAGCGCTTCAATCGTCGAGCCTAGAGCATTTTGAGAAGTGACAGAGCACGCTTCAAGGATACTCGGCAAGCTGGATAGCCCTTGATCACCCGTCCCTTTTATGAAGCTTTTGGTAGCGTGCGCTACCGGTGATTCCTCAGTTTTATTCTTTCCACTGAGCTTGTTTGCCAGGCGCTTCATTTCACTAGTAAAATAGCAAGATTTATGTCTCTTAAGACTTGACGGTGTTCTTGTTCAGTATATCAGCTTGTGCCCTGACCTTTGTCCAAGAATGTTTGCAGCAGTTGCAGGTCTTGGCAGGCAACGGCGTCAGCAGCTGGTGTACGCGTTTGGCTGGCTAGGAGGCGCAGTAAAGCGGCGGGGTGGTCTACGACCTTCCATTTCAGATGACACGGCAAATCCTTAATCATTTGCGACTATTATCGACAACTCGGTGTGCGCTGCTGAAGATTCCCGAGCTTAGCTTTCTGATCTCACAAGTGATAGTGGACGGGCTGAATGAAGGATACCTGAAGATCCACTATAAATTCAATTCTTCTCCCTCGCACATGGGATAGTTCCCGCTTCGACAAGACGCACTACTTCCCAATTTGCAACCAAGTGGAGTGGACTGGCGACTGGACAGCTGAGACCAAGTCCTCTGTTGTGTAATCTACCAGTCCTTGCTTGCAGCAATTCGGCAATTTTAGTCTGCGACCATCTGACAAGCGGTATCGGCTTCATTTCCCGTAATCAGATCCGTCATTAACGATAGCCACGCTTTATGCAAGGTCGCATCTTCCGGTATCGAGCCACAAGTCTCAAAGTCTAGGCCTTGTCGTTGACTTGAGAAGCGGTCGCAGTACTCAATGACTGGTGACATTTAGTCTGACAATCTATAAACCATACAGACGTATGTTGCAAGTTGCAACGAACGACCAAAGTGTTCGACTACTCGCCGTCGTTCACAGACCCTTGTCTTGATCAGACGGTGTTCAGACCAGTCCTACTACAGTCCGAAGCAAATTCAATCCTGCAGCTGCAGGTTGTCCGACAGAGACCTCTCCTTGCGGTGCTTGCATACGAAAGCAGAAGTTTTGACAAGTGGGATAATCTTCCACTTCCGCCATCGACCTCACCGCCAGCACGGTGCTCGAGCTGCATCCTGCCGCAACTAATGGTGCTCGCAGTCGATTCTCATCTGATAACTTCGCTGCTCTTCCTATCCGCCTCGCTTCCATGTCCCTTTGAGCGTCCCTGGCATGCCGGTACAGCTGATTGCGGAATAGCATGTGAGTGTCAGTAATGTCACAATCATGAAACGTCCATGCTAGCCGATCTGCCCCAACAGGCCACAGGCGATGTACTGCCTCCAAATCGTACATAAGGAGAAGCCCAGCCCGGCAGGAAGCCATAGCAAGCCAGTACAAGATGTTAAACCTCTTCGGCTTGACACTGCTTCTTATGTTGGCAAGCAGTACCCATGGCCTTGGATACGTCGAACGCAACGCGTGCGGCAAGGTAGCATCGACATACAAGTATAGTGATGCCAACACTACCTCGAGTGCCAAGTAAGCTGCCCTGATGGGCCAATCAAAGCTAACCAACAGTCTTTGCAAATCCAAAGCATTTGTTGGAACGGCGGCTTTATGTATTCAGGCACACACCACAGACACAGAGCAATGGTGGACCATTTTCGGAAACGCATACTGTGCCAAGTATAAAGTGGCAGTGCCACACTTTGCCACGACTTTGCAGAATGCAACAGCAAATCTAGGTAAGGCTCCTGCAAGTACGGCCAACAAGACAGCATCGCCTTTCCAAGTCCCAGAAAAAGTATATGAAGCTCAACGCAAACAGCTCGATGCAGCAGGGAGCAACATGTACTGGTCAACAACATATGCGTGGCTGATGGTCGTCATGGGTGTTGCTCTCATCACACTGATTGCAATCTTGCAGCGCTTGGAAGAAATTGTACTACCGGCAACGTGGAAAGGGCCCTCCAAGATCGTAGCAATCTGCAAAAAGCATGTTCTTCTTCCTGCACTGTATGGCAGCACAAACCGTCGGCGCAAGACTTTCCTGGGATTGACTCTCACGACTCCCTGGCGCTTGCAGACCATCGTTGCACTACTCTTTCTCGGAGTCAACTTTGCCATGATGTTCGCGTCCATCAACGTTTACAATGGGAACACCAAGTACAAGACTCGACTGGCCCAATGGTCTGTTTACACTGCCGACAGAGCTGGTATTCTTGCTCTGGGACAGCTTCCTTTGCTTATTGTATTTGCTGGCCGCAATCACATTTTCATGTGGGCAACTGGCTGGTCGTTCCAGACCTTCAATCGCTTCCACAAGCTGATTGCATGCACACTAACTGCTCATTCGATCGTACATGCTGGACTGTACACGTACATTGAGTACTTAAAGAAACCACTGCATGAATTTTGGGAGGAAGACTACATGCCCTGGGGTATTGCTGGCCTGACAGCATTGATTATCCTGACGACTGGATCAATTGCCATTGTGCGCAACTTGTGGTACGATGCTTGGCTCATGTCTCACATTGTCTTTGCCGCCGTGTCCATCGTTGGTATGTGGAAGCATGTTCGCTTGGCTCACCACGGCAATGGAACGCAAGTCTGGATGCCGTGGATCTATGCTGCTACAGCACTCTGGCTCTTTGACCGTCTGTTGCGCATTGCTCGCGTCGTCGTTTACAATTACAGCACAGTAAGCGACAAAAAAGCACTGTCAACAGCGGTGTTGCTCAGCGATGATGTTGTTAGAATGAAGGTACCTGTGTCGCCGTTGTGGAAGTTTTACCCTGGGCAGTACCTATTTCTGTACTTGCCAAGTCACAGCTACCAGCAAAACCATCCGTTCAGCGTTGTGGATGTTGATCGAAGCACACCAAACCCTACAGCGACCATTCTGTTCAAAGGACGCAAAGGAATGACGAAGAAGATCCTCGATGCATGTCTCTCGCACTCGAGTGAGACCGGGTCGCCATTACAATTGCGCGCGCTGGTTGAAGGGCCATACGGCACACGACCTCGTCTTGATCATTACGACAATGTGATTTTGGTTGCTGGTGGTATTGGCATTACAGCAATGATACCATTCCTCATGTATCTTGCGGAAGCTCCTGTCCGACTCGCATCGCGCTCGGTCGTTCTACATTGGATCTTGCGAGACGCAGAGCATGTGCACTGGTTCGCAGACGAGTTTGCCCGCGCATTAGCAGCGCAAGCACAAATCAAAAATTTGCTCGTCAAGGTCGTTGTGCATGTGTCAAAGAGTCTTGCGTCGTCTGCCTCCTCCACAGATGAAGCGAGCACCAAGGAGAAGCACTTTGCAGTAGTCACCACACCAGTGGATCTGCCAGAGCAAGTTGTTGTCCAGCAGGGCCGTCCGATTCTTTCAAGCCTGCTTGCAGCAGAGCTGGAGGAATCTGTCCAAGGCTCCCACAGTGTAGTTGTCAGCTGCGGGCCTCCTTCACTAGGAGACGATTGTCGTGCGGCCGTCATTGACAGGCTGACAGCTTCAACGCATATCTCTTATATTGAAGAGAACTTTAGCTGGTAGAGACAGCCGGCGACATAGCATAGATCTATATAGCATACTTTGCCTTGCCTCTAGAGCTAAGTTGTGTAGTCGTTGTGTGAAGTCCCTGCTTACCTCATCGTGCGCGGATTTGATTCATGCCGACTCCCAGATTTCACTTGCAGCGACGAGCAGCTTCATCCAAAACAATCACCAGCAAAGCAGCCTATTCTCTATTCGCATCGGTCCCTGCATAGTCGGAGCACAAGCGGCATGGCATTGACCGGCATGATGAACGCAACGAGTCAAGCAGGCCAAACATGGCAACACGGCGATCAATGGAAGCCTGCGCCGACCTTCTCTTTTATGGATGATACGACAGCAGCGCTCGTTGCGCCGATCGTTGTATACTGGACGCTCTCTACCCTCTTTCATCTCATCGATCAGACGGATTTGTTTGCAAATCGGCGAATCCACACACCGCTTGAGCTGCGGTCGCGCAACAAAGTATCGCTTCCAAAAGTCATTCGCGACGTGATCATCCAGCAGCTTGTACAGACAGCATTCGGTTTATTCTTGCAGCGCTTTGATGCAGAGACATTTGAAGACCCGCAGTTGACCCTCAACAGGATACATTATTGGTCGCCAGTCGCATTGACGGATAAGGCGACTCGCGGCGTGGCGTACATGCTTTTGCCTGCGATACGATTCTTTGTGGCCATTTTTATTCTTGATTCATGGCAGTACTGGTTGCATCGCTGGATGCACACGAACAAGTGGCTGTACAAGCACTTCCACTCGCATCATCACCGTCTCTACGTGCCCTACGCGTTTGGCGCACTCTACAATCATCCGGTGGAAGGTCTCGCCTTGGATACGATTGGCGCTGGTCTTGGATATCTCATCACAGGTATGTCGACCAAGGAAAGCATTTTCTTCTATGCCTTTAGCACCGCCAAGACCGTGGACGACCACTGCGGATACCTATTGCCATTTGACCCACTACAGACCTTTTTCAGCAACAATGCACGGTATCATGATATCCATCATCAATCCTATGGTATCAAAAAGAACTTCTCACAACCGTACTTTACGTTCTGGGACAAGCTCTGTGGTACGTACATGGATCCAATGCAAACACCGCGGGCATTGCGTCTTGCAAAAGAGGCAAATGGCAGTGCCAAGATCAGTGTCGATGAGCAGACCAGCAGCGTCGGCGTTAATGGCACAAAGGGTACGAAACAAGGTGGTGGCGCTAAGGGCACCGCTGCTCGAAAGCGTGTCACGATTGTAGATGAAGAGACTGAGTACAACACATCTGTCTTTACTAAGGACGAGGAAAAGGTCATCAAGGCGGGCGGTACGGTGTCTATGTGAGGGTAGTCAAGATTCTATCTTGTTCATAGCTCTTATGAGTTTTGCTTATTGGAAGCGACGTCTCCTTCATGATCGTTTCGTGAACGTTGTCTGGCTACCCGCGATCGAAGACCTCTTCTCGAGCCAATGTTGTGTCCGCGAGGTACCCACTTGATTTGATGCTGTCCTGGTGCGGTTGGACTCTAAACGCTTGCGCGGTTCTACCTTAGACGCTATGTATGCGCTGAGGTTGATCTGGCAGACACGATATATCCCATCTGAAAGACACTCGCCATAAGTCTACAGATGCAAATGTCCAACAGACTATGGCCATACCTTCCTTTGTACGTGATCTCCGGCTGAAGGACTCGTCATACACGATTAGCCCGGTCACATTCTCGCTTAGTCCTCGTCACCCTCACCTTTGTTCCGGATGCAGCTGGGATCAAAACTGAGCTTCAGCTTCCGGACTTGTGAGGTGCAGGCCTGATTCTTTCAACACATCTACCATTAGACTTGATGAATTCATTCATTTACTCAAATTCGTAGTTTCCTGCATATGCATACCAACGCTAGAAGACGATTGAATATGCCAATACAGACACCCTCGCCTCGTGCCCCATTATTTGAAGCAAGACCAGGGTGTGTGGCACACAGATGGGGTGCTCGGCGCCGAGGAATTCTGCCCATCTGACCGAATGCGACACGTGACTGGACTTCGACGACAGAATCGAGCTGTAGAAGAGAAGCGCTAGCAACAGGTCGTGTTTCCGTCTCACTTCGACTCTTACAGACTCGCCAGACATGTCAGCAGTAAGACAGCCTGCAGAGACATGAGTACCAACTCAAGTGTTTCTGCGAGTAAGGGCACATGAAAATGCTGACCACGATCTAGCGCAACCTACAAAAGTTCACAAAGCAGGCCAGTGCTGGAGGCTTCACCGCCGAGAAGCTCTTCGGTGCCATCCCGTCGCTTGTTCTATGGTATGTCCTTCACTGCTATCAATTCGCGCAACTCAAGCGCGGATTGGTTGCCATGTTTCGTCAAGGATGGGGCGCTAATAATCCCGTAGGGGCGGTGCTGCTGGTGCAGGTGGTATACTAAGCTCAGAAGGCGACTGTTCACGCTAGACAGTCGCTATCAGATGCAACGGCAAGCTAACAGCAATAGTTCTTCTCTACGGCCAAGGCGTGCGCAAGTTGCGAAACGACGTGCTCGAGTCTGTGCCCTTTCTCAAGGATTATTTCAAGTCGACACACGAGGTGCCTGCTTCTGTAAGTGATCCTTTGCCTCAAAGCTACCCGGCTGATTAAACCAGGACAACCCATTCTAGGCGACAAACACACTTGCACCAATTCAGACAAGTATACATTGAAGCTCATAGACATCGAAGGCTCTCACAATCGCATTCCTCAACCTACAAAACTGTCGCAACATACAACAATTGATCTTCACTTGAGTGACCATCTTGCCGGCATGTGCCTTGTGCATGTTGTCTAGAACTTGAGACTGTTTAGTCCAGCCTATGACCCGCTTGTGCCTGAATCACCAACCCCGTTTGCCGACTCTTGGCAAAGATACCACGAGTTGTCTTTAGCTAACCCCTGCATTCATTTCGGTCTCGATCGCCGCCGGTCCGGCAGATCTCCTTCTTTTTCCACTCCCCTCGCATCGAGACAGCTAGTCGGGGCGTTCGATATAATGGGTCTCGCATCAAGCTAGTCCTTGCCGAAGGTGAGCAAACGCTTGAAGACCACCTCCAAAAATCAAAACTTATGTGTAGTAGAGTATGAAGTCAGTTCCAGAGTCTGACGTCCTACCTCAGCTCAGTCTCCGCTGTTGGTGTCCACTCGCAATCACGTACCTACAGAAGTTTCTCCAGCACATGACTTATCCTTGTTGCTGTGGTCCTGCGGGTAGATACGGCCCTCGGAGGCAACCAGATCATACATGACACATAAGCATGTGTAGTATTCGATTGCCATGCCTATGCCTCGGATCAGGTAAATAAGCGAGTGTTCTCAGCCATAGCGTCCAGCTCCAGGAGGTGATGAGCGACAGAAATCATTCAGATGGTAAATCGAGATTCACGCGAGCATGCACAGTTCGGGTGCTTCCTCTTAGCCAACCACATACTGTGCAGGTGGTTCAATGACCCAAAGCTCTAGTCTGCCACAGCCTAGGCTTCTCTCATATATGTTAAAGGCCAATGAAGAGCTGCAAACATTGCAAGCAAAGCTTGACGCTTTGCCGCGTCACGCTTCGGCGAAAGAGCACCGTCTGCTGCTGGAAGACAAGATGAATGCTGATCATCGTCTCCGGGGTCTTGAAACTACAATTAGAGCTGCTGAGACTGTTTTGATTTACGAATGCTTACCTGTGCAAGTCGAGCGAATCATGCAAGGGCTGCTTGACCAGGTTGAGAATCCTACTCAACAAGAACTGATGCATCACTTTGAATGTCTTCTTGTGCATCAATTACTGATGGCACTTGAAGCTGCGTCCAAGGACACAAGGGCCGTACATGGCGTGCTCTCAATGCTACTAAACTTGGCCTCAGGGCCTGCGACGACGGATGGCACAGTTTCATTTCTTGCACGTCAAGCCCTGTGTTCAGCACCGATCACGCGGCTTGCCAACACATTCGAGACATCCTTGGACAAAAAAGCGCTAGAATCTCTCAGGGACTCTTGGCAAGGCACCTTTCCCGCAGGAAATGATGCCTCAGAAAGCTGTGCAAAGCGAGAAATTGCCACGACTGATTTAGCTTTGGAGTACTGGATCATGTCTCAAGCTTGGGTCAATAGGACTTCACTGATGCAACAGTCAGAGCTCTTGGACTCTACAGCGCAAAATTCAGTCCGCGAGCCACTTAGTCAGGGAGAGCCATCTGGGAAGCACATCACGAATGATGAAGAAGTAATACTCCCATTACCGCCTACAAGTCCGGTGTATGACCAAACGAACGACAATGTCGACCTTGATCTCCCAGCAGCTCCGAGCGGAGCACTCCACACCAAACGCCAAGCTACAGTGTCGGAAGCATTAGAGCAAGAATTTGACGCCCAGCGTCTCATTAAGTTATATACTGGTAAATCCGATTCGGACCGCTATGATAAGGCAAGTCGGCAGGCTGCATGGGAGTCTGAAGACTCATCAAGCGATTCGTCAGAATCCAAAGACGAATGCGAGTCCAACGAAGCCATCAGTGATGAAGAAACGCATGATGCCGTCGTTGCAATGCTTGCTGCTGCAAGGGCTGCCATGACAAGCAGCGACAACACTCAATCAACAGGGGCTGACAAGTCAATCGAGGAACTCATGCAAGAAGCCAGGGATGCGATAGAAGCAGCGTCCCCTGACAGCGATACACCGAAAGAAGATGGCTTTACATGACAAGCTCTTCGCTCTCAAGCCCACATTCTGCACATGTCCGCACCGTCATACCGGTCGTTGGATCCTCGACCTCTGCGCCAAAGACATGCTCATGCTTCGCTTCCAGCCGGCGACTTGCGCTTTTACTAAATTTGGCCACGCGTGTTCGTTTACGCAGCTCCTTGAGCTTCAATTCAAACGCTTTGTCCTTCTTCACCTTCTTCTCCTCTGTACGACGCTCAAATTCCTCATCGAGCTTTTCCGGAGAGCCCCACTTCTTGTAGGCGAACTCTTCGACTTGGTAGCGCAGGTACAGCATCATGCTGGAGTATGTTGTATTGTGCGGATTAGGCTTGAGAAGGTGAGGCATGAGCTCTACGTCTCGCAGCTCCGGATCCGTCAGTAAGTAATCTTGCTTACACTCCGTCTTCGTCAAGAGGGAGTACTTGTCTGGTAGCTTATTCTTGCAGGTATGGCAGACACGCGTCTTGAAGACATTGTAAAATTGGAAATCAAGCTCCACAGTGTTGCACTCAAAGCAGCGCGCCTGCTGTGTTGTACCTGTACCATCATCCAATGCGAGTGGCGGATCATAGCGCTTAGCCTCATCTCGTAACCGTTGAAGTTGCGCTGCACGATCTTCCTGCTGTGCATCTCCCGTCGCTTCATCCACCATGAAACCAGCTTTAGAGTCCTTCATCTTTGAAAAATCATACTCGATATAACTCGACTGTACAATCGTCCCCACAGCATCTCTTCGTTTCGCAGCAGCCGTGGCGCCATTCCGTTGCTGTGCTTGGATAGGTTCCGCTGGCGGCGCAACAGGAGCCAGTCGTCCCTCCGCATCCATTCTCTGTCGTTTTGCAGGCGGTGGTAGAGGTCCTGCAGCTCGTAAAGTATCTTCGCGAACGGCTTTGGCGCGTAGTCGATTGACTTCCATGCGCTTGATTTGCTCGGGCGTAAGCGCCACTCTTTGCGGTGTGCGTTGGTTTGGAGGCGTCTGGTGAGTCGCCGGGCCATTGCCTTGTTGTGCAGGCGGCGTCGAGGGCCTGTCCATCCTCTTGCAAGTTGGCCGAGTTGTCGCCGCTGTAGATTAAGTTTCTGAGGTGTGGCGAAGTGAAATGCATTTTGAATTCATGGTCAGGACGCGACACTCAACAACACAAACAACTTCATCAGGCTTACTATGTAGAAAAGCTCTCACGCGTACACATTGCTCGACTTGCTCTTCTTCATCTGCACTTCTGCAATGCCATCCATAAAGTTCTCGTGCATCACCGTGTTCTGGCCTTCGCGCAGCGCAATCATACCTGCTTCAACACAAACAGCCTTGAGCATAGCGGCATTGTACTCGTCTGTCGACCTTGCCAGCTCCTCAAAATTGACGCGATCATCAACAGTCATCTTTCTTGAGTGAATTTGTAGAATGGCTGCCCGCGAGTCTTCATTCGGCAGAGGAAACTCAATTTTCCTGTCGAGACGACCTGAACGCAACAAAGCAGGATCCAGCGTATCAATACGATTGGTGGCCGCAAGCACCTTGACGCGTTCATCTGAGGAGAACCCGTCCAGTTGATTCAACAACTCAAGCATGGTCCGTTGCACTTCACGGTCTCCCGATTTTTCAGAATCAAATCGCTTTGTGCCAATTGCATCGAGCTCGTCGATAAAAATAATGGCCGGTGCTTTCTCCTTGGCCAAGGCGAATGCATCTCTCACAAGCTTTGCACCATCACCAATGAACATTTGGACAAGTTGTGGTGCTGCGAGCTTAAGAAAAGTAGCTTTTGTTTCTGCCGCACAGGCTCGTGCAAGCAGCGTCTTGCCAGTACCGGGTGGTCCGTACATGAGTGCACCCTTAGGTGGCTTGACGCCCAAGGTAACAAACTTTTCTGCTTGTTGCATTGGTAGCACGATCGCCTCGACGAGCTCTTCAATCTGGGTGTCGAGTCCTCCGACATCGTTATAGGTCTCTGTAGGCGCCTCATCCACCTCCATTGCCTTGACTCGTGAATCATACTCTGCTGGCAATGTATCCAACACAAGGTAAGAATCCTTGTTAACGCCGATGAGATCACCGGGCTTCAGATCTTCCGCCTCAACGAGTCCAATGAGAGGCAAAAAGACAGTTTGTCTGGTGGATGTCTTGATGACAGCCGACTTGCCCGCCCGCGCTGCATCTTCGTCTGTTGTTCCGCCTTCCTCAGTCTCCTCATCACTCGGCTGCATATCCAGAATCTCAACCACATTACCGACCAGGTACGGCAATTGCTTATTGTTTTGGATCTTTTCTTCGTTATCCTTGATACGTTCATTCATGGTTGTTTGATCATGTGTAAGGCGCTGGAACTCAGAGCGCATAATCTTGATGTCGTTGTCCAGCAGGCGAGTCCGGTTCTTGAGCTCATCGGCGCTTGCATTGAGGATTTCCTTGTCAATGGGTTCTTCTTCCTCTTCACCCTCGGTCTTCATCGTCGCATCGCCACTTGCATCCTGCTTTTGCTCTGCGGCCTCGTTTTCGAGCCTCTCGAGGTCTTCGAGTGTCGACATCTGGGCTCTCGTCGCTCAGTCAGGGTGTGGTGTCGTAGGTGCGTCTTTGCCTGAGGACGCGTCGCCTTTGATTTCGCCCACAAGACACGACACAATCATCGACGCACGAGATATAGTCATGGATGGACGCCAGAGTCATCATCCAGCTCGACCTAGACTACTTCTACGCACAGTATGAAGCCTGCGTCAATCCAGCTTTGCGCAACCAACCCTTTGCCATTCAGCAAAAACACATCGTTGTGACATGCAACTACCTCGCACGCGCAGCGGGTGTCAAGAAATTGCAACTCCTAACAGATGCGAAACGAGCGTGTCGTAATCTGATTATTGTGAATGGTGAGGATATCACGCGATATCGGACGTGTTCGAAGCGCATCTTTCGGCATGTTCGAGCATTGCTTGGCGGAGATGACAGTCTTGTGCAGCGATTGGGAATGGATGAGTTATGGTGTGATGTAACCGCCCTTGTCGACTCGCACATGGCATCTGGTGCAATGGAGCATGGTGTCATCAAGAGATTCGTGTTGGACACAGAGCACAGCTTTGAGTATAATTCAGGAACACTGGCTGGTCATGCAATCGGCGCCAATAGTGGGACGGTCGCAGATATCAAGCTACAAATCGCATCACATCTCTGTGCGTACTTGCGAGGGGGTATCTTTGACACTTTTGCTTTGACCTCTTCTGGCGGTATCTCAACATCAAAGCTGCTGGCCAAGCTTGTCGGTGGTGAACATAAACCAGAGAGTCAAACAACGCTGTTTCCTGCGGCACACCAAGACTACATGGATAAGGTTGAGCTTAAAAAAATTGCAGGGGTGGGCTATACGATCCTCAAGGTCTTGTATGCCAAGTTTGCCAATGAAACCGATGCGACTGACTCGACTGACTCGACTGACTCGACTGCACCAGCGCCAGCGGTAGAAGAGGATGACTTGAAAGTCACGGACCATGAGAAGCACATTTTGCTAGAATCTTACAAGCACACACGACTGACTGTTTTGCGAGTACGCAAAGCCGTTGACAAAGCCATGCTGCTCGACTGGTTCGGCTCAGAAAAGGGAAGTTGGCTTTGGGATATTATGCATTGCAAAGATGAGTCAGTCGTGGTACCTTCTTCTCTCTTTCCAAAGAGTATCAGTGTCGAGGACTCCTTTTTGCATTGCCGGACGCTGGATGAGGTCCACGCCCATTTGCTGGATTTAACAACAGACCTCATTTCACGTATGGATGCAGACTTGACTGAATCTGGTCGATGGGTGCGTTTTCCAAGCAATGTACGTTTATCCCCTCGATTTCGCGTAGATGCTACGGTTCACGACGGCATTCGACGTCCTCAAAAGGGTTCCCGCACATCGAGAAGTGTTGCACTTCCTGCTGAAGTGTATGATATGACGCAGGCTTGTCAAGACCGCGCACGCTCGCTCATTGATGGTACGATTCTTCCCTTATTCAAGCGGATGATTATAGGCCTCGATGACTGGGATCTTAATCTTCTCAACGTTGCTGTTGCAGACATGAAGGAACAACGCACAACTGCTGGTATCTCGAATTTCCTCAAACCAGCGACTGGTGACATGGATCAAGCTTTGCCGTGTCCCGAGGGCATGGATGATTCCGTCTGGTCAGCACTGGATGTAACACTGCAGAGGGAAGTGATGCGCGACCTGAAGCGTGGGCGTGAGGACGAAGCTGCACGGGAGACAGAAAAGCGAGTGCGTCTAGCAGATCAAGCTACAGCTGTCCATGTGGAGGAGGAGCAGGTGTGGCCGAGTGAGGAGGATGAGGATGAGGATGGGATCCAGTGTGATCGCTGCCACTCTGTGGTTCCCAAGTTTGCCTATCTAGAGCATGTCTGTCTGCCATAGAGCATCCCTTCTTCGTGTCCAAAGTGATCCTTGGGCGTGCGACTCTTTGCGCCCAAAAAATCCAGCAGGAAGCAGCATCAAGACACAGGAGCAAAAGGAATAGACCTCCCTTCTTCTAGAGGACCCGTTACATGCTGCATAGCTGACAAGACGCCATGTCCAATAAGAATCACCACCAGCACCACAAAGCCTTCACTATAGCGCAGCATCAAGCGAGACAGGCGCGCAGAAAATCATCGACCCATGCACAACGGCCCACTCTCCACCAGGCGCCCGTCGGGCAGCAGCGAGCCTCGGTCCAGCATGGTCAGTCGATGGACATGCATGTCTATGGCGACTCGGACGACGCAGATACGGAAACAGATGAAGAGCCCGAGACGGCGAAACGAACAGCAGCTACAACGACGGTAGCACCTTCCGCGGCTCAGCAGGAAACGGCGAGTCCTCTTAAGCGCAAACGCGCCATGAGTATGAGTGAGCTCTTTGACTTTCCAGACTCGCCGCCCGCTTCAGACGGCGGTTCCATGACGCCTGGGAGTCAGAGTCAGTATCACTTTGACGACATTGCAGCATTGGATGAGAGCGAGGATGAGTATGATATGGAACGGATGGAGGCTGCAGAACTGATTCACGAGCGTGAAGATGATGACATGCGAGGCCACAAGTTCCATGTCATGGATGATGATAAGCCTTTTGCTTATGCGCCAGAGGAGGATGATCAAGAGGCCGCAACGCCAAGCGAGCAAGGGTCACGGTCAGAGGAGTACTGGCTTGAAGATTTTGATGCACTCCTCAATGGCGCATCACTCTTTGAAATCGATGCCTCCAACAGCGCCAACAATCGCCATATTGAGCCGAGCGAGGATTCTCTGCTGGAACAAGAGTTCTTTGTACACGATCAATCAAGCTCATCAGATCAAGATGGAGATGAGGACAACGATGATGAAGAGGACGACGAAGATGGAGACGATGACGAACGGATAGGCTGGGATTGCTTTTTTGCCAATGGTGACTCTGATTCAGAAACGGAAATGGAGCTTGAAGCCATGGCGCAACAAGCCATAGCCGAAGAGGAATTGGCACAGGCATTGTTTCTTACCAGTCAAGTCATGGACATGCCAGATCAGGGTGATGATGATTCTGACGCCAGCACAACCGATGACGAAGCGCCGGAATTGCTATTGCAACGCAGCAAACAAAAGCTTAACCCAACCACACCCGCGCGTGCACTCGTCAAATCCAACTTGACATCGTGCATGAAGCAAGCTTCCTTCATTGACGAGACAACGCCCACCAAAGCAGCAGGCCAATACCTGCTCGCTACACCAACAGACCTCACCACACCCAATCAAGCACCCCTACTTGGTACGTGGACCCGTGACACAACCAGACCAGTCGCGGTGATTGATGGCTCTGCTGCCAACTCACCAGCACACACACCGCCACTTCCCAAAGCAGCACCCGTCATGTCTGCCATGACAGGTATCAAGCTAACACCTGCCGCTGCACTTGCCGCAGCCACAGAAGCGTCCAAGATTGCCAATGCAAAATTGAAACGAGCGAAAGCGTATCGTCGGTCAGAAGCCATGACAGCAGCGATCACTTCGCTGGATGATATCATGTACACCAATGACTTCTTGTTGCCTGGTGAGGCAGACGCACATGGCCACAGTATTGAGCCACTTGATCCAATGCCAACCATTGCAGCACCGGGTGCCTTCCGTCGGCACCAACAAAATCGTACAAATGTGCACAAGGAGGATTCACTCAAGGATGAGTGGTTTCTCCTTACCTCCAAGAGCAAAGCAGCCCGGGACACACGGAAAGTATCTGCGGTACCTGTCCTTGGACTTGGCACAGACTCACTGTCTCGCAAGGAGAAGAGAAGACGGAAGAAACTCAAGACGGCCTCAGCAGGTGCTGCCGGGCTTGGGCGAATTGGTGGGAGCGCGCTGAGTATGGATGGCGATTATTCAACAGGCGAAGAGGAGGTGTTTGGAGTTGAACGAGCTGGTCTCGGTATGGGCCCGCCTCTCGAGTCGTTGTTTAGCTTCTGATGGGCGGAGTGGCTCATGATGTGCCTCACTTTGCAATTTCGATAGACAAGCGGTAGCAAGATTTGGCTTTTTTCCTTCTGCACACGGAGTACCTACAGCTGCGTCAACCAGAGCTCGAAAGCCTTGGTTGAAACGGATTTCCCGATTGCAAAGAGATTGAATGGCCTCAGCGATGGATAAATACATAAATGTCAAGCATTTGGTAGCTTGCAGACTGATTGAAGGTAATTGAAGAATCATTATGCTATGGATAGATGACCGTGGCCCTAAAGCTGCAGGCTATCTATGGACAAGAGATTGCAATTTGGAGCTGTGCGTTGTCGTGACTTGCTACAAATCTCCAAATTGAAAGCTCAATCGGTAGAATGAGATTGAGAAGGAATAGCTTTCAAAGGGGTAGTAATGATGTTGAACATTGAAGCTAGAGGCGAATTGAGTCTTGACACGAAAATACATGTCCTTCAATTGCCAGGGAACTTCAGAAGAAATTGGTTTTTATTGAGCTGGCTCAAATCAGCCGGGTGGCAGTCTGACAGGCCCAGGTTATCCTCAATTCCGTCGGCAACTCTCTTCAGAAGTAACACCATAACAAAAAAAGGTGTACAGTACTTGTTCTTGTCCGTAGTTAGTGCATCAATTGAGACCTCGTAGTCACATTTGCAGACATCGATATGGTTGATTCCAATCCACGTAGAATCCTTCAGGAAATCCACAGTTACCCTAACCTGTGCTTTTGTGTTGTCCACTTGGCAATTAGAGACCTTGCCTGCAGGAGCATTGTTCATTTTCAACCCTTTAAGAAACAAATTCTCGCATTGTTCATTGCAAGTACGGCCAAGATCTTCAACCCTGTTCGACCATTTCGCATCTGCAATGCTGAATAATGCGCCACTCCCCAGAGGGCAATCTCGGAGAGGCTTAGCCACTGTCCCAGCTGGCAGAAGCATTAGGGCAAGATTGGAGATGAGTAGAGAGTGCATAATCATTGAAATTTTGTGGTGCTATTCCAAGAATGTCTTGCAGTTGATAGTTCCAACAAAGTTGCAGTGGTCGCTGGAAGCCTTTAAATACTTTCCTCAGTGCAAAATTCAGGAGACTTGCCAAATTCATCGCGCCAGACCCACTAAAGTGCCCCTGATCAGGAGAGACAAGACAGTTAGGGTTCCTTTCAATTGCATGCAACCTGTAGCGATACTGTTTAAACAAAACTATGCAAAGTAGCTTCTGATAGCTTGTCACCTCGCGCTCGTCGGACTATCATCACACTGAACGCTTGGAATGAGCAGCTGCAGCAAAGGGTTCGCTCCATTTACAACCCTTCAAACTCGTGGGGCCCTTCTGCAAATAATACACAGCCCCGCAAACAGCTACTCGCATGTAGTATCAGACGCACATGTACCGGTCAGTTTTACGAAATGCCCGTTTGCTCATCAACTGATCAAATAGCTAGCAGCATGCATATGATCGTTCCTTTGCATCGAATGTGGCGCTATCTAGACATAGTAAATGCCCCAATGAAAGCAGTTAGTTTGAGATGCGAAATCTTGCTTCGGAAAATCCATTCACGGCATCCATGCGCAAGACGCCTGCCATGGCAACCACACAAGTCGGATATCTCATTTGTACATGCAATGCCCATGATTCTCAGATAATCAAAAGTGGCAGCGTCGCCGACTCAAGTCTAGACCATTATTGATAAGCACAAATATAGTAAATATTTTGCGCAATGCATTATGGCGATAGCACATGACAATGCGATGTGTTCGATCCAGGGGTAAAGACTTCCTTTTCAAAATCGCAATTGCAACATTGATCATATGTCCGATGCCGTATGACAGGTCACGTAGGGGCGCTTCAGTGATTGATCAGGCAAAAATTAGGGTTCCGGGCTGATCATATGGTCTACAGGAATCTTATTTGTCTACGCGTGCATCCATGTTGTATTCATTCGCATGGAATTTGGTGCGCGGTCGCTGGCAGGCGGCGGCTGCTGCTAGGAATTCAATGGCCCACATTCTCGCGTTTGATTTTGCGACGCAACAACGACTCAACAGGTAGAATTCAACCGAGGGTTTTTCCCAAGCCGCTTCCTGAGAATGTATCCACGTGTGTACTGAGCATCTATACACTGAGCCGCACCCAGCGTTATGCCAAGGTAACGAGCTAAGCCTTCACCTGCTGCAGCTACGGGTTAATTTCTGTCATGATTGTGCTGCAACCTGTTGAGGATGCGCATGAAGAGACATCAGTCTTGTATGCTCTCCATCAACCGCCTTCCAATCTAGGCTATGTGTCTTTGGAGGCTCGCATCAAGTTCAACATTGCTGGTCAAGACTATATTGTATTGCAACGGCCAGAGTACACGCTTGCTGGCAAAGGCGTGACAGGCGGCCTTGTATGGTCCAGTACGCCACTCGTACTCGAACTGCTTCTTCAGCTTCAGCAAACCACTGTCAAATACATCCCTAGACAAGATGAGCTTACGCCAACCCCGACAGACCTGACATTGAACCTGGAGCGAAGCGTTGTTTTGGAGCTGGGAAGCGGTAGTACTGGATTAGCGGCACTGGTAATGGCACAGTATGCAAAGCTCTTTGTCGCATCTGACAATGACCCTGAGTTGCTTCGGCAGCTCTCCAAACACTGCTGTACACGCGAGGATGACAGTAAGCGGACAAAATCCCGGCGCAAGGAAGCTATCGACGAGGATGAAGCTCGTTTGTCAATTCAGCGACGAGACAATATTCGGGTCCTTGAGCTGAATTGGGAAGACAACTTCAACACACAAGTAAAACCATCTCTCGTCTCGCTGCTGAGCGAGGAGAAGCGAGCTGCGCATGACGAGACCGATGAATCCATCAAAGTGGACTATGTCTTATGCCTTGACTGTGTCTACTCATCCTACCTACTTGTACACCTTGTGTCTACGGTGACAAATATCCTCAAACTCTATCCAGAGTGTAAAGCCATCCTCGGGCAACAGCTCCGTGACGAATCTGTCCACTTGGAGTTCATCGAGCAACTCCTGGAGCACGGACTACAAGTTCATCGTCTCGAAGAAGACGACAACGAGGTATCTTCAGAAGCGATGCGTGCTTTGGATGGCTATGCCATCTACGTTGTCAGTAATGCAGACTTCGCTCAGGTGGAGAATCGAGAGTCGCCCTTCTTGTTTGGCGTAACTGGGTAGCTCTGCAGACTGACTGGTGACTCTGCTCGAACAAGACCCGCTGCTGAACGACGCTTTGATGGCTTGAATGGGCGGCTTTGTGTCCAGGCTCGGTAGCCGAGAAAGCTAACAAGCACAATAAACAGCGTGATTGCTGCACCGATAAAGCCAGCACCAATCGGCGAGAAAGATTTGGTCGATGCTCGATAACCGGCTAGGCCACCTGATGTCGACTCAATTTGATCAGCGAGCAGAAGTCTGTCACAGCCATTGATGCTGCTGAGCTGATTACACACTTTACACCACTCGAGTGTTGAATGAATGGCAGAGCTGTTGAATTTTGCAATGAACTCCGACATCTTGATTTGTTGCTGTCCCAAAATTGGATAGGAAATTGCTGTTGTCCCTGCATCAGATCCATTGCGGTAGACCAGGTTGACGTAGAGTTCTGAAGAAATGTTGCGAAGTTCAAACGCCGCCATGCTGCTATACGCCGGTACGGCCTGTAGCTCAGGTGCTGATTCAGCGGCACCAGTCATGTTGAAAAGGGAGAGGAAAGGTTTGTAGCTGAGCGAGTAGTGCTTAATCTTGCGAGGCGTGGTTGTATCTGCAATATCCGTCATGGCTTCAATAATTTGCGACATCATTCCGCGACCGGCGATGTTGCCAATGCTTGAGATATTTGCCCCTGTGAAGACGCGATAGGAGAGCCAGTTGGCAAGATCAGATGCCTTTGCCAGTGTTGAATTATCTAGGTCTTTTTTGAAGGTAGCATTGTAGATCTGATTGACATTGATGAAATCATAGACATTGTACATGTCTTTGAGTGTTGTGTTACGCCCATCAACAATCGTCGCTAGCGAGTCTCGAAAGGGCTTTTCAAGTGCAGACTTGGCCGTGTAGTCTGCACTATTGTAGAATGCATTCAAGCTGGCCGTGTATGCAGGACAACTTGCAAAGGCCTCGAGAAGAGGCGATTGCTCAAACTCAACAGTCTCCATAGGTACATACTGTTGCCCACCTAGAGGCGATGTGACAAGCGTACCATTGGACAACGTCACACTAGATAGAGGCGATGCTGGATAGATGCCTTGCCACATGGAATAGGCAGAGAGGACAATGACGTTTGCTTCAGTAGCTGCATCACACGTCACAGTCAATTGCGCAAGGTCAATTGTATCGACAGAGATGCCAGTGATGTGACTCGAGCTATTTGCATCAATATAGCGAGAGCGTATATACTGGCCCGTATTGTATGTTTGAGCTTCACCGAGGGGTGTGATGTGCGTGTTTGTGCCTGCATAGCCAGCTTCAGGGTTCTGGTAGAAGCGCGTGCGGTCTCCGTGCCTCGTGAGCAGGACCACGCCTTCAAGTGTACCTTGCAAGGAGGCCATAGAGTACAAATTGAATACAGGAGATGGTAGACGAGTCAGTTGGCTTTAAGTATCTGCGCAACTCGTTAGGCGGTGCCACAGATTAGATGCGAGCGTATGATTGGCTAGAGACACCGCAAAGGCACGGGAAGCAGTCACATGTACAGATTCTGGTTTTGGCTGCTCCTAAGGCTTTCCGCGTGACTCGGCTTGGGAAATGTGGAATGCCATAAGAGGGCTAGATTGGAGCATCTACTGCCTGCATGCCTTGCTGCTGCTTGTTCTGTTGCGTCCTGGCCCGAGCACGTGCACTCCAGAACAAACAAGACTGAGACTGATCACAAGCAGAGAGAGCGACTTGTTGCCGGAGGGAAGGCGGAAGCATCTGCAAGACAGCGAGGGACAGCCAGTAGCCAGCAGCTTGGGTTTCGTGTGAGGCGTAGGCATAGAAAGACAGCAGTCAGGAAACGGTACGGCACGACTGTCAGGTGCTTCTTCACGCCCGACGATGAGCTTCAGTCCGTATGGCGACTATGCTCCTCGACCACCGACCGAGCAAGCACAACACGCTCGAGCAGAATCGCAATCCGGACAAGGCACTAATCAGGCAAATCCAACAGCCAATGTAGCACAGTCATCGACGCATGGGTCTGATTATGCACAGCAGTTTTTGGGCGGCAGTGGCAGTGGCAGCGGTGGAGCCTACAACAATGGCTCCTTCTCGGCCAGTATGAACCTGTCGGGTCAAGCGCAAGCGTTTCGGCATCAGATGCACCAGTCGTCGCTTGGACACAATCCATATGGTGCGCCATCGACTCATCTCTCCAGTGTATGTTTTGCTTGAAGCGCGTCTGTTGAGTGTGATGCGACAAAGCGACATGGTCAGACCAAGATGCTAACCAGTATTAGGATCGTGATACACAGTACAACGCGTACTTTGATCCAACTGTCTCCAACCCCATGTCCATGCAAGGCTATAATGCGCATATGGGCGGTGGCAGCAGTGGGACTGGTAACACTGCAAACGCTGCCCTATACGGCGGTATGTCGCTCAATGCACCACATAGCGCCTCTATGCATGGTAATGGCGCACCACCACAGCTACAAACACACCGCAGTGGGTCGGTTGGGAGTAACTCTGGTCAACAACAGCAACAGCAAGCAGATGCAGCCAAATACGCATACCTACAGATGCAAGCTGCCAAGCACTATGGTTATGATCAGGGCAAAAGTCATACGTCGACACAGCCTCAATCGCAACCACACATGCAGGCACAAGCGCAGATGAAGACAAAGCCACTATCAGCTGTTTCGCAACCACTTCAACAACCGCAAATCCCGACACCCATTATTCCTGCGTTACCTGCAGCGAGACCCGCCTCGTCAAGTACGCCGCCAGCATCCAAGAAGCAAAAGATAGTAGCAAAACGTGGGTCTGGATTCAGTCGCAAGACAGAAGTCAAGGATGAAAACGAATCAGATGAAGAATACAACATGGAAGGCATGAAGACAAAGTCCGGACGCAAAGTGCATAAACCATCGCAATTCAATCCAAGCAAGCAAACAAGTGGCAAGCGTCGTGGTGGACCACCCAAGAAACCAGTGCTGGATTCTCTTTTTTGCAAAGTCTGTGAGCGTGGTCATTCACCAAAGAGTAATATGATTGTATTTTGTGATGGTTGCAACGAGCCATACCACCAACTCTGCCACTTGCCAGTCATTGACAACCTTCTAGTAACGCTACCGGATGCGGAATGGTTTTGCAGCGCGTGTGATGAGAAACGAGGTCATAAGCCGCTGGAGATGGGTTCCGATGGTGCCGATTTGACAGAGGTACAAAAGAAGACGTACCTTGCGTCTTTGCCCACCTCACACTTGGTGGATATCATCTTGACTGCAGCTAGGGAAGCACCGCACCTCAAGCTCTTTGCACCGGAAACACGCAACATCCTCGAGCAAATTCATGCAAAGCAAGAGCAAGCAATTGCAGAGGAGCGTGTTAGGTTGTTGGGTCAACAGTATGGCCCTGGAGATGAGTATGTCCCACCTGTCAGTGCTGAAGATGAGGCCTGTAATGTCCCTGGCCAGCCACCTATGGAGCAAATTGTCATACGCGCCATCCAAACACTCGCTGCGACGAATGGATCAACAACGCGAGATATTATTGATTGGGTGGATCGCAACTACAGCATGCCAGATGGTTCCTACAAGATGCTCGTTGCTCAGCAAATTGCTAATTGCGTGCGCAAAGGAAGACTCGAGCAAGTCAAAGTAGCCGATCAGACGGGTTTCAAAATCAATCAAGAGTATCGCGCTACCGTCAAAGTAGGGCCAGCTGCTTTACCGTTTCCAGCAGCAGCAAGTGGTGGTCGAGCAGGAACACGACACGCAGGTGAGACTGGTGTGGCTGCGTTTAGCAATGAAGCGCACATGTACCCACCCGGTTCGGGGATTCAATTACCGCCCGAGTCGGCTGTACAGGATGGCTTTGCTATGGTGGAAACGGAATCCCCTATCTTTACGCATAGGCATGGTTGATATTGAATACATGCTTTCAATTGCTTTAGTATACTTGTCACGATTGTCGGCTTGTGTCATGTCTAATCTTGCATCAGACGCAGTGTAGAAAGCAATGTCGGCATGCATAGTGACTGAGCGCGACTTGAGGCTGGCAAGCAAAGATGTAAATGAAATAAAGTACTAAAATGATGGTAGTCAGCCCTGACTAAGGCAAAAAGGTAGCTGTGAGATGCTCCAATCGGAATATCTCGGCACTATAGAATGCCAGACAGAGGGGACATCATCAGAACTCCCTTTGGAACAACAGTAATTGTGCCTTTCGACTTTGAAAACTGTTCCCACTCTGACGGAAAGTGGCAACGCTTTGCTATGTATTCGGCTGCTTCCGTTGCCCAGTTCTGGTAAGATTGTAGTCGCTCGGGACCTCGTCCACGGAGTATACCTTACTGGCCCGCGCACCTAATAATCTTGAAATCCTCTTCAGCACTTGATAAGGTGAGCAGTCTCGTTGCTCTAGGAGCGAGTCAAAAGTGATTCGATAGAAACAAAAACAGCTTGGGGTTTTATCTTTGCTTTGAAGTCGACTAGCCAATCGAATCCAAGCCGCAGGTTTTGGCGAGCCATTTGCAGGGACGGGCTGGCAAACGTCAAGCGGCATATCTGTATGAACGAGGTTGCTGAAGTAACCCAAACAAGGTGAGGGGCCAAAGCTTGAGCATTCTGCAACATTCAAGGTCTTCCAAAAATTCATCTGAAAATGCTTTCCTTTGACCTCTATATCAGCTGCTGAGACGCTCTGCGTTGGTCCGAGTAGCGAAGACAGTTGTAGAAGTGAAATGAAGTTGCTGTAGAACGCGAAAAGAGTTTTGTCAAATCTCATCGTATGGATAGGGGACTCAGTCTGACGGGTGGCGCAATCTTAAGTCTCGCACTGGGAAGAGAGGATGATGGTGTAGAGAAGAGTACTGGACCGCCAAGGGGCTTAGATGAGATCTTCCTCAAGACGTGTCTTGTCCTGTCCAGAATCTTCAAGTCAAACAAGTCAAAGTAGCCGGCGCAAATTGAGACTGACATTCAGGAGAGCGGTCCTTGACTGGCGCATGCAGTCAATGTTGTAAACACACCGTTGTTTGTTACTAGGCCACTTTGCTTCAGCTTGCTTGCATTTCAGCATGCATGGGCTTCTAGAAGATGCAAGATACAGTCTGCAGGGATTAAAAAGCTTGTTCTTGTCCGAGCAAATCTTTTACTTGGTCACGGTGATAAGAAGCTCTCGTGTGACGACGGTAGCTACTAGCCGCGATAGTGCCAGCTACTGGCTAGTTGCCATTGTCAGCCCCTGTCAGACACTTGCACCACTTGGCATCGTGGTTGTCGGCGATGCGTAGTTGTGCGGTGGTTGAATTCTCCCTGTATTCGAACCCGCAGCTGCTCCTCGCGGATTTCTGCTTCGGCCAGCGAGACTGCGAGTGACAGGCCGACAAACTCTGCAGCCGCAAGTAACCAGCGCTACGCTACATCTCAAACAAAAAGACACATCATGGCAGTCTGTCCCAACTGTGGCTCTGGCCAAACAGAGTCCAACGCTTCCAGCGGCGCAACTTACTGCACATCATGCGGTACCGTCATCGAAGAAAATACAATCGTCTCTGAAATCACCTTTGGCGAATCTTCCTCGGGTGCAGCGATCGTACAAGGCGCCTTCATCGGCGATGGCGCAACAGGAGCGCGCATATCAGGTCCCTTTCGGAATCAGTCAAGTGAGAATTCAAGAGACCAGACGATGCGCAAGGGCAGACAGCGCATCAACGCGTTGGCAAATGCCATGCGTCTGTCTGAACGTCTTGCAGAGAAGGGTGTGCGCTTCTTCCAACTAGCTGTGAACAACGGCTTCATTCAAGGACGACGCTCTCAGTACGTCGTTGCTTCATGTCTCTATATCACTTGCCGCATGGAAAAGACATCGCACATGCTCATTGACTTTTCAGATGTACTTAACATCAACGTCTTTGTCCTTGGCTCCACATTCCTTAAGTTTGTCAAGGTACTACACCTCAGCATTCCTCTTGTGGACCCATCGCTCTACATTACGCGTTTTGCAGGCATGCTCGAATTTGGGGACGACACCCAAAAAGTCGCGCACGACGCAACACGTCTCGTGGCGCGTATGAAGCGCGACTGGCTCGACTGTGGACGTCGGCCAGCTGGTGTCTGTGGTGCGGCACTAGCTATTGCTGCGCGTATGAATGACTATCGACGTACCATGGCGGAAATTGTGTATGTCGTCAAGGTTGCCGAAGAAACGGTTCAGTCGCGGTTGCAGGAATTCAGTATGACGCCTTCTGGGGAGCTTTCTGTAGATGACTTTCGCAGCGTTTGGCTTGAACGTGAGGAGATGCCTCCATCTTTTGGGCCGACAAAGAAGACGAGGAAAGGCAAAAGCAAGCGCCAGCGAGCTACGGGCGAAGATGGAGAAGGAGACGATCAGGAGGAGGCAGACGAGGAAGGAAATGAGGACGCAAATGACTTGGAAAAGGAACACAGAATGCCCAACGCGCAAGACGAGGAAGCAGCAGCACGAGCGCTCGCGGGTATGCGTGAGGAAGAAACATCCACCTTGTTCAAGAAACCATTCCTTCCCAAAGTGCAAGGAGCTGAGGCTGTCGCGTTGCCTATCGATCCTACAGCTCCAGATCCAGTGGCGGCAGATCCGACTGAGATTCCAAATGATGCCGTGTCGCTTGAGATTGCCAAGGAGATGGAAGGTGTTTTGCAAGATTCACAAACTAAAGAGCTTGAGGGCCAGATGGCGGCAAAGAAGCGTTCAGAGCGAGAAGCTTCTCGGCTTGCAAATCCTGAAGGCTCCAATCTGTCAGACGTTGACGACGACGAGATTGATGGTGTCTTGCTGGATGAAGAGTCGATCAAAATCAAAACCCAAGTCTGGATGGAGCTCAACAAAGACTACCTTGCTGCGCAAGAACAAAAAAAGCTCAAGGCTGATACGGATCGCAAACAAGGTATACGTGCGCCAAGCAAGAAAAAGCGTCGCATGAAGCCAAGAGACTCGACAGCGCCGAATCTGCCGGAAAGCCCTGCTGAATCTGCGAGACAGCTTGTTGAAGAGCGTAAACTGTCAAAGAAGATTAACTACGAGGCTCTTGATGCGCTGTTTGCGTAGTTACTGTTCTTTGCTGGCCAAGGTGACCATTGTGCGTCAAGCAGTACAGGAGTCTGCAAACATGATGAATGGAACCGAACCAAAATGGTTAACTGACCTAACCCTAAATCCGGATGCAAGCTAATCAACTGTCATCACGAAAGCCAATAACAGTTCTTACCCGGATACAGACTCTATTACAGTAGGGTCGTAGTTTTTCGGCCAGGACAGGGAGCGCTCTATTTGTGGTTCTCGCTCATACCGGCCTCGAACGGTCCGAGACTACCAGGCTGCCCTGGGATATCTTACGGAGGACATGAGCTTCGATTTTTACACTTTAGCTGGTCTCGAGGCTTTCTTGCTGACGCGTTCTTACATTGAAGGTTTTGAGCCATCACAAGCAGATGTTATTGTCTATAACGAAATCCAAGGTTCCTCAAGCGTTTGGGATGGAAATCCAAACATAACTCGATGGTATTTTCACATTGCTACTTATTTCGATGAATTTGAGAACCTGCCTGGTGATCCAGATAGACCTGGAGCATCGTACAGTTTTCATATGCCGGTGGAAACCAGGAGCCATTGAATCGTCCCTAAGTCCCGATACTTGTGCGCGTAGCGCGCCGAATTCTGTGCTTAGAAACATTGACAAGTCGACGCATGAATGCAAAATGAGCCGTGGTAAATACAAAACAGGTCTCATGTACATGAGCTCTGGTATGCATGACGGTCTGGACCATAGTGATGTGGCTGTTAGCTTGCACATCTTCTCTTTAGCTTTAGTGCTCAACACCTTGGAAAGTCTTGTCTCCTCACGTCCAACGAAGCTCATCAAGGTTGGCTTAGCTCTGGACAACTGCAACGATCTTTGACAGCGATAAGGCCCGGATCTTGCGAGTGCGAGAGTTTGGCCACATGCCCACATTGTTTTAGGAGCGAGCATTGAACAGCTACAGAGTCCTGCAACTAGAGGACGCCGCTCGCCAACTCATTGCAACATCTTCTCAGAAGATGCCTGACGTATGCAGTTGACATATCAAAGATGCTTGTCTCCGATTCGTTAATATCCTTGTAGATCGGGAGCTTTCATTCTCGGTCAAGTTTGGACTTGGACCATAGGCGTTTGGCTGCCTTTTCGTACCTGGAGCGCCTTGCTTCTATTAGCATTCGCATAAGACATGTAGCCATTCCACCCAATGGCCAGCGTCTGTCCCAAAATTAGCCTTTGATCTGCTGCAGGCACAAAGCGGAACATGATTGCTTGAAAAGGTACCCAAACACACCAAGCAGATGCAACAGTTGCAAGACCACGGTCTTGAAGTTTTTCATTGATTTGGTCTTTTGATTTGCCTTCAAGTACACCGGAAGCGACAAAGAAGAAGATGACATTGCTAGGTCCGAAAAATGCTTGATCTAAGAATAGATGTGTAAACATGCGTCGACTTCGTGTTGCATTGGGCATAGCGAGTCGCGTGTTGAGGAATCGATACCAGGCAATAATGGCACCCGAGTGGAAGATGCCACGCAGAGTGACCATAATCCCAGCACGCTTCCAGTCATAGTCTGGCTTCCGCTCAATCAGTTTCTGCGAGATAAAGTCGCCGAGAAGAACGAGAGCTGTGCCAGACGAAAGCTGCACAGTCAGAGGTCGACGTAGCAGAGCAGCTTGATATGAGGCAAAGCCAGTGCGGAATGGCTTAGCCACATGCTTCAGGACCATATAGGAGCGTACAAGTAGGAAGAAAGCAACAACTAATAGAGCATGCAGCAGAGAGATTGACTGGCGATAAAATGAGTCGTTCATGTTTTTCATCATTCAGTTGGGAAGCAAACGAAAATCGGAAGATGGATGTACATGACTAGTACCAGAGATACTACAAGTATACGGGGCAGAGCTGATTGGCTTGATCTCGTGCAACCTTCAGTGCGATCAAGCAAGCTGAATTTGCAAGATGAGGTATTTGAGTAGTCTTCACAAAGATGACGTCCGGGCCAACTAGCCTCAGTCGCTCATGTAAATAGACGCACCGAGCTGACGACTGCCAATTCACGACTTGACGCTGAACTTATTCTGCTGGCAATTGAGAGCTTGAACGGCAGTTATTCCGAAGCCAGAAAACCGACTCACCAGGTTGCAGAAATGTCCTGGTGCTTGACACGCTGCCGAGACAATCAATGGGAGCCAAAAAAGCCCGGCTCTTTGCGTTCTGGTATCCGATCTGTGAACCAGCACTTGAAACTCGCTGCTAGCATACCAAAATTTTCACCTATCCACCAAGCATTGAACCGCCGATGATCCGCACGGGTTGTCGCCATGTGTTCTTGATAAAATTGCGTCATAGTGTCGGGAGGAACTTCCCCCTTGGGCGGGTATTGCGCCTTGAGTGCCTCAAGCTTGAGCGCATAGTCGTGATTGTGCAGTGTCCAGAAGCGAACCCATTCTTTTTGCGCTCGAACACGACGGGCTTCAAGTTGTCGTCGCCTGGGCGATGCTTCTGGTGCAAGTGTGTAGCTTATCATCTTGATATTGCTGGCTAGGTCCATGGGCGACACGCGCGCGAACGGTTGTAGCTCCGGCATTTCTTCGTGTGCAGATGCAGCTGTCGATGAATCGAGAGTTGACTGAGGACTTGTTGTGATGCAGCGTCTACATTGAGATGCACTTGTTCTCATTAGGACAGTATCTGTCAGAGCCAACAAGCGCATGCATCTGAGCAAGGCCATCCTTGCGTAGAGTGTAGGTCTGATCAAGGTTCCTTTTTTGTGAATTTGTTGTCGCGTGAAGCAGATGGACGCGCTCGACCATGTCATCACACACAACTCGTCCCTCTCTGCATGACCTCAGACTAGCTGCATTATGCCTAACGAGCTCTACTGCCAATGGCTTCAAGAATGGACCGAGCGTGCACGCGAACAAGAGTCAAAAGGCTTTCATACCCTCAAGAGAGCCTATCACTCAATGCGTGCTTGCCCCTTTGAAATTGGCCACCCTTCACAGGCCATTTCGCTCAAAGGTCTGGGACCTGCTCTCTGTGCTCGTCTAGAAAAGATGCTACAGCAGCATTGCCAGCAAAATGGCACAACGATGCCGATCAAGCCTGGACGGGTTGCCTCAGTAGCTTCAATCGCACAAACAGGCGTATCGGTACCGAGCCCACCCTCGACAGATGAAGAGAGTGAAGTGGACCAGCAGCTCGGTGCGGCTAAGAGGCAGAAACGAACAAGTGGTCCAACAAGTACGCACCACGCTTCGAAAGCTCCACGAGCAGTCAGGCCTTATGCGCCTGCGCTACGCAGCGGTCCACACGCTATCCTCATTGCTCTCTCGGACCCAAAGTCTGGACACAGCATGACGCAGGCTGAAGTCATTCGTCTTGCAGAGCCCCATTGCGATGGCTCGTTTCAGGTCGCAAGCGATGGTAAGGGCTACTATACTGCCTGGGCATCTATGAAGACATTGGTTGCGAAAGGATTGGTCGAGAAGCAAGGACGCCCACAGAAGTACACGCTTACGGATGATGGTTTTGCCATTGCAGTACGCATCAGAAGTACTGCTGATCCCGCTCTCAACTTGCGTTTGCTCGATGCAGAGCGCAGACTCGCTACAGCCGCTCAGGCACCTGCGCTGAGTGCTGCTGGTCCTACACGACCGGCGATCAATGAGGCTGCTTTTGACATTGCCCAGTCCTTCACACCAGTCATCATTCCAGCTGGTTCGTTTACGGTACAACTCGTCATTGACAACCGCGAAGTCAAGACGCAAAAGGATCGTGACTTTATTGAAGCATCTCTGACTAAGAATAACATCGAGCTCATTCCACGTCCCCTCAAAGTAGGCGACGCGCTATGGATAGCCAAATGCAACGATGGTCGAGAGTTTGTGCTCGATCAGATTGTTGAACGCAAGCGCATGGACGATCTCGCTGCTTCCATCAAGGACGGGCGTTGGCAAGAGCAACGATTTCGCTTGGCAAAATGTGGTGCTGAGCAAGTCATTTATATCATTGAAGAATCGCATGCTGCCAATGTTGAGCTCTTTGCAGAGGCCATGACGACTGCCATATCGACAATGCAGGTCGCGGATGGGCATTTTGTGAAACGCGTGCCATCATTGGATGGGACTATCAATTACCTGGCTTCTATGACCAAGAAGCTCAAATCCATTTATGAGGTAAGTTTGCGCTTTCGACAAGTGGAGACTAACATACAGGGCCAGACGTTGAAAGCACTGCCAGACTACATGGTCGACAGTCGTGCCTTTGTCCAGCTCTCTGAACACCTCAAGAGGACACAACCCGGCACCCGCTTCTTTCTCAGCTACGACTCGTTCGATGGCTTGAACCAAAAATCCAGTAATTTGCGTGTTGGCGATGTCTGGATTCGTATGCTCATGTGTATACGCGGTATTTCTGCGGAAAAGGCCGTAGAAATTCAGGAACACTTCCCAACATTGGCACATTTGCTGCAAGCTTACGCAAAATGTTCTTCTCAGCAGGAGCGCGAGAAGATGATGGCTGAACGATGCACTGGGTTTGGCAGGAAGAAGATTGGCAATGCCTTGTCAAAGAATGTAAGTTTAATGCTGGCCATGCACAGCTAACAGACAGATTGCCGTGCAATTTACTTGAACGTGAAACAATGGCCAGTGGTATCAGCCCTGATAGATGGGCTTTGCTTGACTCACTTCGATAACATGGCCATCGGGATCTTGTATATTAAAGTGCTGTTGCCCCCAACCGCGGACCATGAGCTCGGAAGGGTGCAGGTCGGCAAGCCGTTGCTGATACTGGTCAATTCCTTGTTCTCCATCGAGCTTGATGCGTAGTGTGACGAATAGCACAGACAGGTCTAAGCGACTCCCTTGTGTGCTCTCTTGGAGCAAGATCTCGGGCGATCCTTTTGCGGCGGAGAGGGAGAGAATGCAATGGCTAGCGCTACCAGATTGTATTTGGAAGCCGAGCTGGAGGTAGAATGCTCTTGAGACTGCGAGCTCCTTGACTTGCAAGACCGGTGTCAGACTCAGCAAGCTCATGACCAGCAAGTACGGCAGGAAAGGTGGGTCAGCGGTATGGATGTTGTACACGCTGACAGATGACCCCTCGCTTATCTCATTCGCGTTCTCGCACTTCGCGTTTTTGTGGCTTGAAGAGATAAAACGGACCCAGCGACAATCAAAAGACCGCGCTTAGGTGGAAGACTGCGATTTGCAGCTGTCCGTACTCAAGCTCCTCTTCTAGCTGCTGCTCGGTGCTACAAAGACCACCCGCTTGCTATTTTACTTCTGAGTCTGTGATTCACCATGACTGTGGCCCAGCTCCATCCGTTGGATCCCTTGACAGGCGATGAGATTGCAGCAACGAGCAAGCTCCTCCGCAAGGCCTTTAGCAACAGCAAGATTCGTTTCCAGCAGATTGAGTTCAGCGAGCCAGCAAAGGCAGAGCTGATAGCCTACCTCGATGCCGAGCGACTGGGCCAGTCTTTGCCAGCCCCGCCAGCGAGGCGCATCAAGTCGTACTTGTGGGTGTACAAGTCTGACCGTGACGTTGCCTTTCACAAGCTGATTGTCAATTTGACATCCGGCCAGATTGAGAAAGATGATGTCTTGCCTGAGAGCATCCAGGCTCCAATTCATGCAGAGGAAATGATTGTGATGGAGCAAGTCTGCTTGACTCATCCAGCAATACTCAAGGAGATTGAGCGTTTGCAATTGCCAAAGGGATACAAAGTGGCAACAGATCCCTGGATGTATGGTACACAGGATGATCTCAACAACAGACGCCGCTTCCAATGCTACATGTACGTTACCTTGGATGTGCCTGACGAGGCGAATGAGTCGAACCACTATGCACGACCACTTGACTTTTCGCCAGTCTTTGACGGACATACGCATGAATTGGTAGAGATCATACGCTTACCACTTGGTCTGGACCATGCGACAAGCACGGGCAAAGATCCTTGGGAGGCTGTATCTGGATGCGAATACCATGCTGACTTGAGTGGTGTGCCTCATCGCACAGACCTGAAGCCACTACTCGTCAAGCAGCCTTCTGGCGTCTCCTTCCAAGTCGATGGTCACCTGGTTCATTGGCAGAAATGGCAATTCCGAGTGGCATTCACCTTGCGTGAAGGTCTCGTACTACACAATGTCTGCTACGATGGTCGCCAGGTCCTTTACCGCGCAGCAGTCAATGAGATGACTGTGCCGTACGGAGATCCACGTGCACCGTATCATCGCAAGCAAGCGTTTGACTTTGGCGATGTTGGCATGGGCTTGACTGCCAACAAGCTCGGTCTAGGATGTGACTGTCTCGGCACCATCCACTACTTTTCTGGCTTTGTCTCGAATGGAGAAGGTCAGGCTGTTGAGATGCCAAATGTCATTTGCATGCATGAGATTGATGATGGTATCCTTTGGAAGCACACCAACTACAGAAACGAACGGGCCAAGGTGGTCAGGAACCGCAAACTCGTCATCCAAATGGTTGCGACAGTTGGTAATTACGAATACATTTTTGCTTGGGAGTTGGACCTGGCTGGGGCTATTCACATGGAGATGCGAGCAACTGGCATCCTGTCCACCATGCCAATCAAGAAGGACCTCATCAATGGTACAACCGAGGAAGGTCGTGCAAATGCAAAGAAGCTCGGCTTTGGCACTGTTGTCTCCGAGGGAACCATGGCAGCCAATCATCAGCATTTGTTCAATGTTCGCATCGACCCAGCAGTTGATGGACACCGAAACGTCATCGTCAAGGACGAGTCTGTCGCGATGCCCTTGGATGAAGAGAATCCCTGGGGCGTAGGCTACATCAACAAGCGGGAAACACTCTCTCGCCCATGCTTCCAAGACTTGGACGTCAGTAAAGCACGCACGTTTATTGTTCAGAATCCGACAAAGTTCAACAAGATCAGTGGCAAGCCTGTTGGCTACAAGCTGCACGCACATGCCTCGCAAATGATGTTGATGCACCCAAACTCCTATTCCTTCAAACGTGCATACTTTGCGCAGCATCCAATCTTCATCACCAAGTATAGAGATGGGGAGTTGTACGCTGCCGGAGAGTTCACAAATCAGTCGATCGCAGATACCGGATTATTTGAATGGACAAAGCGAGATGAAGAGCTGGACACGGAATTGGGCGACGATGTGGTTCTGTGGCATACATTCTCCCTGTCACACTCACCAAGACCTGAGGACTTTCCTGTCATGCCGGCAGAAGTCATCAAGATGTCTATGAAGCCAACTTCGTTCTTTGACCAGAACCCTGCAAATGATTGTGTACCATCGTCGCAGGCAATCAATCAGAGTGTTCTGGCTGGTCAGATGAATGGTTGTTGTTGAATAACAACTAGCGTAGTTCAAGGGATGCCTGGTTATAGAGAGTATGAGTCTTGTTAACGTAAGTAGATTGCAATTGGAAATAGTCCGATATGGTTCATGACTCACTGTTAATCATTCATGAAGGTATAGTAGGCTAACTCATCTGTGGCTTTTGCCATACGTTTTGTCGCTGATCTTGGAGTCAACCTCTGGACTCCAACACTTTTATAGTCACGGTCGACAAAGTCTCAAGGAGTACCAGATCGTTTTAACTATTGAATAGCGACACGCCATAGCTATAGTCCGTCATAGATGAGTTATGCGATAGATAGAGAGGTCAAGGCAAAGCACAAAGCATGAGGTGAGCGCGAGTCAGGTTTCAGATGGAAAGCACTGCGCCACCTCAGCCGCAGAGGAAAAAAGTTGAAGACGCAAGAGACCAAGAGGAACGCATCCACAGAACAACCATGAGCTCAGCGCATTCATCCTCCTCCGAGAGCGAGTCTGAGAGTGAAACAGTGCAGCATCCCAAAGGCACCATCGAAGTCGTCGAAGAAGATGCACCTGCAAAGACCTTTGAATCGCTTGGTGTCTTGCCAGAGCTCTGCGAGGCAACCGCAAAAGTCGGGTACAAGCAGCCGACGCCCATCCAAGCAGATGCGATACCTCATGCGCTTGCTGGGAAAGATATCATTGGTCTAGCGCAAACCGGATCTGGAAAAACAGCAGCGTTTGCGATCCCCATCATTCAAGCACTTTGGGAGAAGCCATCGCCTTTGTTCGCCTGCGTCATGGCGCCTACCAGAGAATTAGCATACCAGATCTCGGAACAATTTGAGGCGCTTGGTGGGAGTCTCGGGCTCAAGTCTGTGGTCATTGTAGGTGGTATGGATATGGTGTCGCAGGCTGTTGCGCTTGCTAAGAAGCCTCACATTCTGGTGTGCACGCCAGGTCGGCTGCAAGATCACCTGGAAAATACTAAAGGCTTCTCATTACGAACAATGAAGTACCTTGTGCTGGATGAAGCAGATCGATTGCTCGACATGGACTTCGGACCCATCATTGACAAGATTCTCAAAATCATTCCACGGGAACGACATACCTATCTCTTCTCAGCAACCATGACGAGTAAAGTGGAAAAGCTCCAACGGGCATCACTCAGCAATCCTGTTCGTGTGGCAGTCTCGACAAAATACTCAACAGTCGATACCCTGCTACAATCCTACCTCTTCATTCCTTTTAAATTCAAGGATGCCTACCTCGTCTATCTCGTCAACGAGCTCGCTGGGCAGAGCACTATAATCTTTGCACGTACCTGTAATGACACACAGCGCGTTGCATTTCTGCTTCGCCACTTGGGATTCCCAGCAGTACCGCTACATGGTCAACTTTCACAAAGCGCACGTCTCGGCGCCCTCAATAAATTCAAATCAGGTGCGCGCAGTATTTTGATAGCGACAGATGTCGCTTCTCGCGGTCTCGATATCCCACTTGTGGATGCAGTCATTAACTTTGATATTCCAACAGACTCCAAGAGTTATATTCATCGTGTTGGCAGAACGGCTCGTGCTGGACGAGCAGGAAAGAGTATCTCGCTTGTGACGCAGTATGATCTCGAATTGTACTTGCGTATCGAGGCGGCGTTGGGTACAAAGATGCCGTTGCATGATGCAGATAAGGAAGGTGTCATGATCTTGGCTGAGCGTGTGAGCGATGCCCAGCGTGCGAGTGTTAGTGATATGAAGGAGTTGCAAGCGCGAAAGGGAGGTAAGCGTGGTGAGGGGATTGGTCGTGCTGGCGGACGTGGAGGAAGTCGCGGTGGGTCTGCAAGTGGGAAGCGGAAACGCGATGATATGGACAGAGCTGAATGATCATACTGCAACATTTTTATGTTTTTACACAGCGCTAGGCCTAGATATGCATTTTCGAACCTGCACTTAGATTGTAAGGCGAGCTTTGCATTGAGTACCCTTGAAGCGATCTTGCTCAAATCGTTCTGCTTTCCGTTGCTGCTCCACAGCCTGCTTGATGTCATCTGGCAACACATCAAGCACTTCCTGTTCGACGTCAAGAAGGTGCACAGAGCCACCTGTGATGCAGGGACGGATAATCATACGTTCCTCAACCACAACATGTCCATAGCGCGTCTTCTTTGCTTCTTCAAGAGGTGTTTGCTCCCATTGATATCCTGCTGGCTGTGTCGATGCAGGATAAAACATGGCATTTGCATGCGGCTCATACACACCCCGCCAAGTCGTCGCTCGAACACCGACCAAGTCTGTATTGTAGCGTGATGCAGCTTGTGCATGCTCGAGTATCCAATTACTCTCATTGATGGCAGCCGTACGTTGTTTCCGTGTCACCATACCATTTTCACGGGTGCCATAGCGCGAGGGAACAGGCGCTTGGTGATAGACTGAGGAAGCGCCGTGCCACGCAACGTATTGGTTCCGGTTGTACTCGATTCCTGGTGGTGGCAGACGGTCTTCCGGGTCAGCGAGCTCGCCTTCTTTGTAGCCGTGCTTCCTGTATTCTGCGACCCAGTAGTCGTCAATAATACGCCGTCCGCCAATGACGATACGTGCGCCAAATTCGCGAAAGACAGAACGTGCGGTACAGACACCGATTTGTCGGGAACGATAAGAAGCCGGGATGAGAGCGCGTTGGTAGAGGTCCTCCTTCTCTTGCTCATCGAGTTGGATCTTGTGAAGTGTTTTGTGGCGAATGAAGAAGAGGTAAGAGTCGCGGTAGCCATTGCAACGTGCAGGCTCAGTCGACAGCATGTACAATCGTTGTCCACGACCCTGAATGGTGAAAGTACGAACACGGTACTCGCGACCATCAAAGAGATGTCCATTTTCGTCCACCTTTTGTTCTCCATCCACATCGTGATGGGAGAGGACCGTCTCGTCATTTTGCACGTCCAGCGGATATTGTAACGCATCTGGCGGTACAACATTAGGACTGATGCGGTCTGACTTCTTCACTGTCGGCGGACGTCCGCGTTTGTTCTTTTTCGTTTGCGGCGTCCCCTCGCGCGTATTGCTATCTGCGTTGGGCGTGGCAGGTGCAGTATCGTCTTCATTACCACTCAGCTCATCCAGCACGCGCTTCTGAGCACCTACAGCGCGTCGCCGAAGCGACAGTGCCGGTGCGATGCCATCTGCAGAAATATCCTCCGCAGGTGCTTCGTCCTCGTCTTCCTCATCACCATCTTCGTCCTCGTCGTCCTCCGCAGCTTCGGCTTCGGCGGCTGCAGCGGCGGCTGCTTCTTCCTCTTCTTCAAGAGCGGCATCATCTGTACCTTTCTCTCGTTGTGACTCGTCCTGTGCATCCGCCATCGGGCTATCTACGGGTGTCTCATCCATCCTGGCTCCTGGCAGTAGAGTCTGACTCTAACGTATCCTTGTGTTTCCTTGTCTTCTCTTGTCGGCTTGTTGTGCTGCAATCGCGCTCACTAATTCTCACGAACATCGACCAGCGGCTACAGAAAGATACGCATGACAAGCTCGTTGCAGTGACAGCCCGTCCCCCATGAACTCCATTCCCCAGCTCTGATTCGCCGGTTGGATCTGCTGGACGTTCTCCCATGACGGGCGCGCAAAGCGGCGCTGCAGCAAACATCCCAATGCCTGCCGCTGCTCCAGCTTATCAAGCATGTCTACCCTCCTCCCCCCAACGTGTGCATTGTCCTAGCTGTCACAAAGAGCAGACCACCTCAGTCCTTATCCAACGTCGCAAGAATCTTGCCTCTCGCGCGCGTTCTTTTGTCAGTGCAGTCTCTACTGCACAGGACAGCAAGGTTGAGCACTCCTGTTCGCTTTGTGACGCACTCCTTGCGTCTGTCAAGGGTGATGATGTGCCTGCCTCGATGACCGCTCTCCCAAGCTATGCGGATGCTATGGTCTTTTATGATAAGCGGAAGAATGTCATACAAATCGGTTCAGCGAGTCTCCTGTCAACACCTGAGTCTGTCAGGACTAGACACTGAGTATTGTCAGCGAGGAATGTATTCCTCTTCCTCCCCAAGGTCCATTGATTGTGACGATGTCGCGTGAGAGCCT
The DNA here is from genome assembly GCA_003568695.1 of Protomyces arabidopsidicola. NCBI lineage: Eukaryota > Fungi > Ascomycota > Taphrinomycetes > Taphrinales > Protomycetaceae > Protomyces > Protomyces arabidopsidicola. Next base: position 127,355 of record QXMI01000146.1, read on the forward strand.
TGCTACGAGCGCTTCGTCGACAGGAGTGCTCAACTGCCCAGCACAGATGGATCATCAACTGTCTCTGTAAACTGCACACAAGTAGTGTGTCACACTTCGCCATGCAACGGGCGTAATCCAGATAATGTCGGAGCAACTGCAATGAGTTGATGCGGTCTGGAGGAGAGTCTGGGTCTTCAGGGATTCTCACGTCACAGTTCCATTAATTGATGGACCAAGTGATCCGAGATGGCTCATGGCGTGGCTCAATCGCACTTTCGCCAGCCGACTAGACAAACGGCAAGGCTTGGTCTCAGACACGGGGAGGGAGGGAAGTGGCAGTGGTCGCCTGAGTCAAGCTGAATCAGAGTGTGTAAGACGGTAGCTGCTGTGTAGTGTGCCAACGTCTCCAAGAGAGGCCTCCAACGTCACTTTTCGCCCGCCGCTGACCCAAAGTGCAGAGAGAAGTGAGCACAACCATCCAACAAAGCCCCCAGGACTCACCCACGCTGCCTCATACCCAAGGGCCCCTCCGTCCGCAAGGTACCACGACCGTCCTACAGGCATCCTTTCCGCCCGGCCTTTTGTACTTCATCTCTCTATACTCACCAACCCTTATTCGAATCTCGCATTCCGCCTTCGCAGATTAAGCTCCACTCTCTCCCTACCACAGCAAAAGGGACTCTCTACCGGATCCTCGCAAAAGGCTTGTCACACTCGATTCCTCGCCTTCCGCTCCAAGGGATCTGGCTGCGCTGTCTGCTCTTCCCCTAATCTCCTCCATCCCGGTTCTTCAGGCCGACCTGCAGCACTATAAGCGACTCCACCGCCACCTTGCACGCTAGTCTATGGGCAGATCCTCGCAATGAAGTCCTTCTTCAACTTGACCTCGTCTGGCAGCAAAGCCAGCGCAACACAGCAAACCGCCTCGGGCTCAACAACACCCACCCTCTCTACCGTCCAGGAAGGGAACATCCTCGGACAAGCCCAACAAAGCGGCTATTTCGATAAGATATCTCAGCATTCACGCGCGTCTTCATCGCAGCGTAGTTCGAATGAGGATAAACGTGAACAATCAATGCGGAGCGGACAGGCAACGCCCAAGCCGAGCATGTTTGATGGCCGGTATGTTCGTCAGGCCGTGCAGATGGCAACCTACGATAACTTTACTAACGCTTCCCTTTCAGATTGCCAGCATTGAGTGCACATATCCAGGTCACGCCCATCAGTACACCCCGCAATACCATGTCCGAGGGCAGCAACCTCATTCCGGCCAATATCCCAGTGGGCCCGCCCAAGGGCCGCCTTGTCGTGACCATCATGTCGGGTCGTGGCATCCATGCACCGCAAACGGATGTAAGCCAATCTCCTGTACCTTGCACAGAAACTGACACTGTGATATAGTCTACGCCCTACGTCATTTGCACCTATGAGTCTAATGAGTTCATCACGGGAGGCCCCTGGAAGGAACAACCAAAGGATAACATGCCAAGCGCCGGTCTAGCCATTCCCAAGTCTCGACAATCCTCCAGCACCTCCCTCAACAATATGCAAGCCGGTCGTCCTAAATTGCAAGGTGCGGCGATGCAAGAACTAGCCACTAACCCAGTCTGGATGCAAGACGGATGTTTTGACGTGCAAATTGGTGATTCAGAAGTGGATGTCTCTGTGTACGACAGGAAATCACAAACATTCTTAGGACATGTGCGTTTCCATCCCAATCTCGAACCAAAACAAACGACTGAGCAGTGGTACAAGCTCGAAGGTCGCAAGGAGGAAGGTGAGACGATCACGGGTGAGATCCAAATCCAAACGTACCATGAAAAGGTTGAGAAGCGACACTATGGCCCAGATGATTTCGAGATTCTCAAGCTCATTGGCAAAGGCACTTTTGGCCAGGTATACCAAGTCCGCAAGCGCGACACGAACCGTATCTACGCCATGAAGGTGTTGTCGAAGAAGGTGATTGTGCAAAAGAAGGAAGTCGCTCACACCGTTGGCGAGCGCAACATTCTCGTTCGCACAGCACTGACCGAATCGCCCTTTATTGTGGGTCTCAAGTTCTCCTTCCAAACACCCAGTGACCTGTACCTCGTGACTGACTACATGTCTGGTGGCGAGCTCTTTTGGCATTTGCAAAAGGAAGGCAGCTTTCAAGAACCGAGAGCAAAGTTCTACATTGCAGAGCTCATCTTGGCACTGGAACACTTGCATTCACACGATATCGTCTATCGTGACTTGAAGCCAGAAAACATCTTGCTCGACGCGAATGGTCACATTGCGCTTTGCGATTTTGGTCTCTCCAAGGCTAATCTCACAAGTAACGCAACGACAAACACATTTTGCGGCACGACTGAGTACCTTGCACCGGAAGTATTGCTCGATGATTCTGGCTACACTAAGCTCGTCGACTTTTGGTCTCTCGGTGTCCTTGTCTTCGAGATGTGTTGCGGTTGGAGCCCATTCTATGCGGAAGACACGCAGCAAATGTACAAGAACATTGCCTTTGGCAAAGTTCGTTTCCCAAAGGACACCTTGTCTGTTGAAGGTCGTAATTTCGTCAAGGGACTTCTCAACCGTAACCCAGCGCATCGATTGGGAGCAACACGCGATGCTGCTGAGTTACGGGAACATGCTTTCTTTGCTGATATCGATTGGGAGGCACTTGTTCAAAAACGGATTGCACCCCCTTTCAAGCCTGTGTTGGCAAATGACCAGGATACCGCTAATTTTGATGAAGAATTTACGAATGCTAAAGTCGATAAGAATGGTGTGGTGAATGAGCAAGGAAACTTGTCTGCCACGCCACTCAGTCCTGGGATGCAGGCTAATTTCCAAGGATTTACTTTGTTAGTCAATTTCTCTCTTCACGGTGCACAAGCTAACTATCTAGTGTGGATGAGAGCAGCATGTCGCGCAACTTTGGCAACAAGGGCTCACCCATTGACTCGAGTATGGTAGACGAAGATGCTGTACCAAGTGACGACGATAGTATGGATGAAGACGAGACACGGGAGAAGATGGAGGAAGACGGCGTGTTTGGCCGCATCGAATGATTGCTCTGTTGTCCTCTTTGAAAAATATCTCTGTTCTTTGGCTTGTCACAACATGCAGATGCCCCGCTTTCGTTTCGCGCTTGGGGAGTTGCTTTTTGCTTGTTCCATACCTCATTGCCTTACATGTCTCTTTCTACGTATTCGAAGCTTCTTCAAATCTGCTGCAGCTGCTTATCGATCGACTTCAGTTTGCAATGTGGTCGGCTTGTTGCCTCTTCTGAAGGCGCGCGACAATCGGAGATTTGACAAAAAACAACTCCCAAGGTTTGATCAAAGCCGATAGACAGATCCCTTCGAGCGGCCTCCTCTGAGCCCGAAAGATGAGCCAAGATGCCTCGGATATTCTGAGCAAGGTGTCTGAATCACTACAAGAATCCATTCAACCGGCCTTCGCATCACCTACCGTCTCTACAGTCAATTCGCCAATCCTCTCGAGCAGTGAGCCACAAGCCATTCCTGACCTCTCAGAGCTCTCTGAAGTCCTCTCCAAAGAGATAAATGTCACAGAAGAGTCAATCATTGCTGCAGAATCAGCCAAAGCAGAGGGAAATACGAAGCTGCTTGCCAAGGACTTTATTGGCGCCATCCAGCTCTACACGCAAGCCATTGATCTCAACCCAACGCGAGCCGTGTATTGGGCGAACAGGGCCCAAGCTGAGATTGCAACAGAGCAATTTGGTTCTGCCATTGCCGATGCGACCATGGCCGTCAAACTTGAACCAACGTACGCGAAAGCGTACTACAGGCGTGCAGTCTCTTATGTGTCCATTGCAAAACACAAGGATGCCTTTCGGGATTTCAAAAAGGTGTGCGAGCTCTTGCCGAACGACAAAGCAGCGCGTGTCCGCATGCAGGAATGCAACAAGCTGATTCGTCGGCTTGCCTTTGAAGAGGCAATTGAAGTCGATGACCCACCTTCGGCGGCTGAGGGCCTGGATCTGGTCAATATGGCGATACCGTCTGATTACGACGGTGTTGCCCTGCCACAAGATGGCATGTCTGCAGAATTCATCACCGACATGATGCAGCGTTTCAAGGATGGCAAGAAGATTGCACTTAAATACGTCTACCAGATTATTGTGGCGGTCAAGGAGATTTTGACGACTGAGGCAACAATGACGGACCATCGTCTTGCTGAGGGCGAGCGATTGACTATCTGTGGCGACACCCACGGCCAATACTTTGACCTGTGTCACATTTTCGAGAGTAATGGCTTCCCAAGCACAGAACACGCATACCTCTTCAATGGCGACTTTGTTGATCGTGGCAGCTGGTCAACAGAGATTGCACTTGTCTTGTACTGCTACAAGTGGCTCATGCCAAACCACATGGTCATCTCTCGTGGCAATCACGAAACTCAGGACATGAATAAAGTGTATGGCTTTGAGGGTGAATGCAAAGCGAAATACAACGAACGTGTCTATCGTCTATTTTCCGAGAGTTTCTCACTGTTGCCACTTGCATGTTTGGTGCATGGCGAATACCTGGTACTGCATGGTGGTCTCTTTTCAAGGGACGATGTCACATTGGATGATTTGCGTAATATTAATCGGCATCGCAAGAAGCAACCAGGACACGAAGGACTCATGATGGAGATGCTCTGGACAGATCCACAACCTCAACCTGGTCGGGGCCCCTCCAAACGTGGTGTGGGTTTGCAATTCGGTCCGGATATCACGGCGCGCTTTTGCGATAAGAATGGCTTGCGTGGCATTATCCGCTCTCATGAAGTGCGTATGGATGGGTATGAGGTCGAGCACGATGGCCGTTGTATCACTGTCTTCTCTGCGCCAAATTATTGTGACTCGCAGGGCAACGATGGCGCTTACATCAATGTCACGCTGAAGCCAGAAGGCGAGCGCCCAGACAAGGAACAGCTCAACATGGACTTTAAACGCTTCAAGGCAAGTCCGCATCCAGCAGTACGACCCATGGCGTATGCCAATGCTATGTTCTGAGTTTCATTATATCCCCTTGTCTATCTTCCTTTGTTGTACATTTTGTAGTGGCATTAGACGAGCATCACTAAGCATCTGCAATTAGCACCGTGTCTGAGTGTTCGTGAGCGAAGGTGTCGTCGCCTTGATCTCCTGCCAGTGCTGCCACCATGTCCTTGGCGGATGCTGGATCACTGCGTACTTGACAGAAGGCGCCATCTTCAGTTTTTGTGCGCTTCGATGTGTGCTCATCATTGCCACTTCTCCCATGCTCCAGTGAATCTACCGTACGCAACCAAGCACCATGTTGCCGCCAGAAATCATTAGTCTTTTCACTGAAACCCAGCTTCCAGAGATAATCAACGAGTCCGAAATGTGAGGTATCTTCAAAATGCCTGACAGTCCAGACTCCCTTAACAGGTGGTGGTTCGTTGCTGTTCTCTTTCCCCTGCAAAAGTTCAGGCAATAGATGCAGACAGGCCGTTTCTGAGCATGCAAACGGATGGGCTTGACTGGCAAGGGGTACCAAACAATCGCTTTGTCGCCATGCTTCTTCTTCACCTTCCAACTGCATCGCTTCAAGTTGTGCAGGCGAATACTTTTCTCGAGCAACGAGCCAGTGACATACGACCAGCGGCGGTAAGAGTAAAGGTGGATCAGTAGAGGCAGTGTAGGATCGATAGTACGTTTCTGAGCAGCATGCTGTGCCTTCATTCAGTTGTGCCATAGACTCAGGAAGCATGCACCACCCTGCTGAGTCTCGAGAGAGACCTTCTGCCTTGCCATTGGAAAAGTTGAGAAAGGATTGCATGAGCGATGTGGCTTGCTGTGATGGATGTCGTTTGAGCCTAGGTCGTGCTGGTGTTGCTTCTGCCACTGCCACAGTCTCCTTTGTTTGTTCTGCATCCGATAACTCTGGTGCTGGAGTTTCATCCGTCTGCATCCACTGATCTCCTCCAAAATCATAGAGACCCGTTGCCACGACATTAGCGGACTTTGCGAGATGCACACCGAGACTCAGCATATACCCAAGACTCAACTTTCTCTGCCCAGCAAGCGGTCCTGATTGTTGACCAAGAGCAGAGACGAGGGGTGTTCCTCGAAAAGGCGATGAGATGGCAGCAATGGATCGCATCATCTCTGGCGCACCGGGTAGGACGTCTCCTAGCATTTGCTGAAGATGATAGATTGTACACCCACCAAATGAATGACCTGCGAAATGGAGTGGTTGGTCTGGTGACCAATTTGGGTAGAGACCTGTTGTGTGGGTCCTGCCGTACCGCGCATGACCATGTTCCTTGGCGTGCGCCTCGCCATAATCGCATCGACCCCCTTTTAATGCATAGTAGAGCTCAATGGCACGGTCCCAGAGAGATGAGAAACTGCCACATCTTTGTTAGTTTAGGACGTGATGTGTCATTGATCATTACTTGACAACAAGAAGACGTCGGTCAGGTGTTCCTTCTGGTTTCCCTTCATTCAAGAGGGCGTCTAGACCTTCGAAGATCTTGGCAGATGTACCTGCTGCCCAGCCTTCTACAAACACAAGCGGCTGCGTTGTTAGCAGACAAAATCGCAGGCAGAGATTGTAGATACTATTGGCTCTTGCGGGCGACCGTCTTCATCGAAGGAAGTGAGTTCTAGAGAGCGGTCCATGCCTGTAGAGACATGCGACGTAGGTGTTGACTTGGTTGCGGGGTGGTTGTCAGACGGAGATGCCAGAGACGTCATTCACAGGATCATATCAGATCAGATCCTACTCAAAGACCGAACTTGGAAAACACTGTAATACGCCATAGCAAGCTACTTCAAGCATACACAGCTCTATAATAAAATCGAAACGCTTCTCTATAGTTCACCAAATGCCAATCAAGCGAGATCCCTCAAATTGGTATGACTAGCAGTGCGTGAAGCAGGACCTTCACTAGGTCCACCACTCGAAGCACTCGCACTCCCTGGGTGATGCTGTTGTTGCTGTGGAAGCAATGGTCCAGGCGGTGGACTGACCAAATCATGAATACTCACCCGCGGCACAGGTAACGTCCGATCACTCTGCTGCGTACTCTCCAAAATATCACTCAACCGCATGGCATTGACGGGTTGTTGCTGATGATGGTGTCGGCCATACTCCTTGGGTGAATTATACCCGCTACCAGGCTGAAAGGGATCTACCTCAAGCGGCGCCAATGTCGGTGGTGTGCCACGAAGCGAGAGTTGTCGAATAGAAGGCAGGTGAATGCCATGTAACGCATCTAAATCTCTTGGATGCAACCTGGGTGAATGCGCAGGCGTCACAAGCGGTGTGTGATCCGGTGTTGGTGAATGATGGTGTGCCAACAATGCGGGCGAATTAGGGGCTGTGCTGAGCACCGGACTTCCAGGTCTTGAGCGTTTAGACCGGTGTCCATCATATCGGTCGTCTTCCTCGTTAGAGTGCTGTCGCGACATGCTGAGGTTGGGTCGGTTGTAGGGCAGTTGCAGACCGTTGCCATACCCGCCATTCGTGTGATGGGCGACAGGCGACGCAAATGTAGCATGGCGATACTGTGCCGGCTGATATATATTGTAGTGATGCTGCTGCTGCTGCGGCTGCTGCTGCTGAATACCTGCAGTCTGCTTTGATCGTTCTTGCTCGAGTTGTTGAGAGGCCGCCGCAGCCAAGACGTGCATTTCATCGAAATCATGCCCTGAACTACGTCGACTCGGCCCTTGACTACCGGCTCCATGCTGCGTTGGTACAGATGCATTATAATGCGGTGGCGAGTGCACCGGTGAAACAGTCCTCGATGACTTCCCACTCGCTGCACCCGAAGCAGTGCCGTTTCCTGCGCCTGTTCGATTGTTGCGCCGTGCATTTGGGTTCGTATGGATGCGTGCATGCCGCGTCAACTCATCCGACCGTGAAAAGCGTTTCGGACATCCAGGAAAGGTACAAGCATGTGGCTTCTCGCCCGTGTGTGTTCGAATATGGCGCGTTTGATGCTCGAGCCTGTGAAACGCCTTGCTACACATCGGGCATTTATACGGTCGTGGGAGTTCTGTTGGGGTGGCAGGTTGTGAGGTGGGCGTGGATGTGCCGTTAGTGGATGCTTGTTGCGCTGGAGATGCTGGATCAGTCATGGGTGCTGCTGTACTGGAGAAGGGGTTGCCGAGCATGCTGTGCTTGGGTTTGTGTATGCTCTCCGTTGAGCGCGGTAAGGGCGGGCGGGTAGATGCTCAGGCCACTGAGGATTTTCTCTGCAAGGCGGAGAATAGACGGGGTGGGGCAAAGCGTCGGCGAGGGTCGCGCACACTAGGCAAGACGGGGGAGGGTATATCGAGGGGTGGCGGCGTGAATGCAGGAGAGTGCGCCTTGTCTGGAAGAGAAGCCCTTGCCTGGACTGGCTTGTGCGCACAGAGATGGGTTGTGTGGTGGGTGTCGAGAGAGATTCTTTCTGATCTCTGCAGTGAAAGGGAAAGAAGCGGCCGGAACAGCCTGAAGCTTCCTCACCAGATCCAGATGCCAGACATACACAACAGCGCCCCTGCTGCCTCCTGTATTTGCCAGGTGGCAATGATTCCCCCATACGGCCCTTCTTCATAGATAGCCCCGGACACATCGAGACATGCGTCATGTGCTCATGATCGTCCGGCCATCTCATCTGCTCACTCGACTTTAAACACAGCTGATAACGATCGATCTGAGCGCCGGTGTTGTAGACAAGCAAAAGCATCTATAGCGGATAAGGCTTGTACTACGGCCATCACTGGCAATATCCTAGCATACACGAAAGGCTTGACGGTCACGATATCGCCTCCGGAACTCGATGGCTCCATCCCACTCATTCGCAGATCCAGCGATTGGAGCATGACGCAGCCCGCAGGATTTGTCATTCTGGATATGCAAGTGCCGAGGTTGATTTTGCCAGTTTAAAGAGGCACGGGGAGCGGCGCAATACACGACTGACAAAACACCTTTGATTTATATGTATTGTCTGCCGAAAGGCGGTAGACGGAGGCACCACCGGTAACGCCCAAAGATTCAGCCTCATGCCATCTATCCCTGCCGAGTCAATAAATCCCGCATAGAAACCAAAATCTTGTGCATCGAAGCATAATTCCACTTGCCACACGTCTTGAGCAAATTACTGTAGATGTCCAACAAATAAATCGCTCCAGCAAAACCATCCAGGCGTTTCCCCCTGAACTGCCAAGGTCCACCGGCCGCAATCCATTGTGCAGCAGCTGCGCCATTGAGTGCTGCAGCAGGATCAAGGCCAACAGGACCCATACCAGTCCAGTCGAGCGGTTCAGTCAGCTCGAACGCAGCTGTATCGGCTGCGGATGATTCTTGCTCAGCAGATCCATTCAATGTCTTTGTACCAGATCCATTCGCACTCACGGGCTGTGACGCAAATACATACAACGTCATCACCAGTGCCGCTTGAAACACTGCAAAGCATGCATAAATACTTCGCATATCCGTCTGTTGCTTATTCGCCAAGAGTTGATATACTTGTGCACTGTGCAACAAAGCGCGTCGTGCAGCAGGCGTCTGAACCCATTTCTTGGTATAAGCCGCGGCAAACGACGCTGCCTGACCACCTGATCGACCCGCTGTGATTTCAAGCAAGTCGCTATTCATTGTCAGCGAAAGGCAGAGGTAATGCCAGAACACAAGACAATTCGTGCGTTGCCAATCTTGAGGAAAGGAAGGCAGCAGTGATTGGAAGTTGTCGATAAAGGAAAACAAATGGTGGACCATGTTTCTTCCGGTTTCCTCACGAATGTACAAGTCATAGGGAACTGGCACGAAGGGCTCTGTATCGCGATGAATGGATTGATAGTCTTGCAATTTTTGCGCAGCATCAGTTCCTCGTAGTGACAAGTAGTTGAGAACTGTGTGCAGTGAATAGTAGTTGAGGAACGTCTGGCCAACAAGCTTGTCCAATGAATTGTGTGATGATAAGGCTGGCATGATGATGGGATACTGCTCACCCTGTACAATCGTCCACCAGACATTTGCATTCGGGGCATCAAATAGCAAATCATCGCATGGCAGGAGCATCTCGATATTGTTGACACGAATAACGGGCGCTGTACGCAAGAATGTGCAGTACGCAGAGTCTGACCGCAACATACTGACGATGATGCGTTTCAACGACTCGACACGGCCCCATGCCTTCCACGTTGTCTCGACACTGGAGAACTGAGAAAACAGACCAGACGTGACTTTTCGACCATAATCTGTAAAGATGCCGTGCGTTTGAGCAATACTCACCATGCAAATATACATCATCTGACAAGGTGTCAAATGATCGCGATCAGCAAACAATGCAGCAAGCTTGAGAAAGATGAAGGCCGTGGCGAATCCTGAAATCGCATCGAGCGTCATGCCATTGAGCTTGCCCTCCAAATCACCCATAATACGATTCTTGAGGTCGTCAAAATTGCTCTGTACAAAGTGATTGCCAGATTCAGTCTGCCCAAGTCCAAGACCCACACACGCCATGGTCAATAACAAGAGCGGATCGCAAGTCGAGATGCTAAACACACCAATGTGAAAGAAGGGCGCCTCCTTTGTGAAGCGCTCAAAGTACGTATCAAGGGCCTGATCGAAATCAGAACACGTAGGAAACCCACCAAGCAGGTCGCCCGTATAATCAAGCTTCGATGCAGGATCGTAGGGATTGCGACTTTCCGGGAACAAGGCCCGCATCATGCGTAATCGACATGCTTCGCTCACACGAGCACGTTGACCAGGAACCAGTGGCACCTCACACGTTGGTTCACAACTGGCAAAGAGATCTTCTGTTCCACCATGCAAGACATCATACCAACGCTTTTCAGCAATAGCCCACTTTCCATGCGAAAAGAGACGACCATAGAATCCCTGCTCAACTTTTGCATATTGAGCATCATTGATATTGCCATTACCATTGTTTGGCGGTGGCGGGATCCCCCAATTTGCAGTTGTATTTGGTTGACTGCCGATATTGAGGAGGTTCGTGACGGGGTTGTTATGCTGGTTGAGCGAAAGCCAGCGATTCATGGTAGGTTCGGCAGATTGTGTCGATACATCGAGTGAGTCGCCATTGTAGTATGGTTGTGGTGCTGGTACATACATGTTTGAGCGAGGTTCAGGAATACCTGGTGCACTCCCTCGGACGAAAGACTCTCCAGAGGGTGCAGACCACCTGAGCTGTTGTCGAGGTTGGTCAAGCGGCGCCTGCAGCTGCATGCTATCGTCTGTAACGCCATGATTGATGTCTGGTGGGAAATTGACATACTGGGGTTGTTGCCAAGGGATGCTATTCAGCTGTGGGTAATCAAGCTGTATCTCTCGGTTGTAAGGAGTCTTCTCTACCGGCACGTTGTAGGTGGAGCGTGCCGGTATATATGGCAAGGGAACAGTCTCATCGAGCATGGCTTGAGCTGGTTGCAATGGTGGCGGCTGCGTGCTTGACGATCGAGGATAAGCTGTCATGGTCGGCTGCTTGGCATGGTAGACAGGACTGTCCACAGCAGATCGCAATGCCGGTGTCGTGGCTGCTGTCGTTGTCTTGCTCTGTCCGCCAGGCTGTGAATCATACGGAGACGTGTACATGGGCTCAGCCAACCCATGCGCATCCTGCACGAGCGTTTCCACCTTGACGCGCTTCTTGTTCAATTTTGTTGTAGTACTCGAAGCAGCATTCGCTGTCGTTGTCGGCGTACTCTCGCTGAGTGACCCTGCTTCTGCCGCTGCGTCTTGTTCTTTGCGCACATGCATCCTCAAGTGCCGGGCAAGCACATCGCTGCGCGCATAGGCCCTATTACATAAATGACAAACGAAAGGCTTTTCCTTTGTATGCGATCGCTCGTGTCGCCGAAGATGCTCACTAGTTCCCGGAGTTAGCCATCTACTCTACTCTCACTTGCACCTTCTCCCTGCAGCGCAGATACTGAATCGTCCATGCAGAAATATCGCCTCGAGCGTGTGGGGGCTTTTCTCCGGTGGGGCAGTTGGCAGTGTGTCGCCGAGTCGTCTTCGCAGTGCAGGAGTGTTCATGCGCAGAGAGAATGAAGGGCATGAGGAAACTTACGTCTTCGTGAAGATGCGATCGCAGCCGCTGCATTCTAGATGCATGCCAAGTGAGCAAGACCTGTAGCTCGGTGTTGCCTGGTGTGGGCCTCTTCCCTGGATTCTTTTTCCGACGAGGAAATTGAGAATTGGCAGAAGGTCGTACAAGAAGTCAGTCGAGTAAAGTATGGAAGAGATATAAATGCTAGCAGGATGCACCGACGGTAAAGCTACAAGAGCAGACGCTTCTCCTGAAGGTAAAAAGCGCTACTCGTTTTGCACGCTAGGAGCATGCCGACGTCCATGCATTCGACTCGGTGATCCACTGCGACGACCATCTGCCTCTGTTGAACCCATAGCCCTAGCGCGTGCATCCCGACGGTTGCTGCGTCGTTCCTCGAGTAGACTCTCTGCAGGCCTTGCTCCGTCGCCTGTAGGTGTACCCCGTGCCAATCTAGCCACCATCTCTTCATTGATCTGCAGACCCCAAACGAGCACGGCCACATCTTGAATAACACCTAGTGCATGTTGGTTCTCGCGGGAGCCGGCAGCAATGTCGTCAGCAGGCACACCTTCCGTCTCGTACATCATGTGAGATGGCCGTGGTGGTGCTGGGTAAAGAGGCACCGTTGACCATGGAACAGCAAAGAGACCTTTGGGTGGACGCGGTGGCAGTGCTGTGGATGCACGACGTAGAATAAGGATAATACCGTCTGACGTGCAGCTGATCACGGCCTCGACATCCACTGTACCATCATCAGAGGTTGAACCATCGACATCCGAGGGAGTTCCTGGTTCTTCAGAACTGCCATTTCGATTTTGTCCATTGGCATGGCTGTTGCCATTTCCAGTAGCTGGTGAGGAGTTTGCAGACAGCATACGCTCAGGAGACTCCTCTAAACTTCCAGCATGAGGAGACTTCCAGCCGAAGCGCATGTAAGCTACTGAATCATTGGTCTTGGCTCGGTCAATGGCTTCAAGGACACCCTCGAGGCAATCTGCTTGCACGCAACTCAACAGCGATTCTCCAACCACTTGATCAGGCCTGAGGCCCACCAATTCATCCAATGCATAGGTGGCATACAAGATGGTCAAGTTTTTCGTAAATCGATTGAGGATGAAGGCAGCGCGCGGTTCCTTCCTGCGGTTGCTTGCAATACTTGTGAATCGCTCCGACAAGTGCACTAGCATTTCATAACGAGGGTCGCCCACGCTAGGAGAAAAAGCTTGTCGAATAATGGGCGCTGCAAGAGCTCTTCCCATACGTCTGTGCGAGTCGTGATGATACACGGTTGTTGCTGCAATAATGACATCGTAGACGATAGAAAACACACACTCGCAGCCAATCCACTCGCCTTGCTTGTTAAGGACTCGTACATACGCCAAGACACTAGCGCGGTCCAAGTCTACGGCGTTTTGGTGTTCACTTCGAGCGAGTGGGACTTCGTCTGGGTGGAAGAAGTCAAATGTCGTTTTGCCAATAACTTCTTCTGGCTCATAGCCAAGGACGTCGGTGATGCTGTCGGAGGCATAGAGGAGGCGTGCATCTGCTGCAACGCTGTGCATAGTGATGAAGGTCAAATCCATATTCAAATAAACGCCTGTCGCTATCTACTTTTGGATGGTGGGTCAGCAGGGAGACGATGCGCGGGCACCCTTGGAAGACGATGTCGACTATCTCAGCGGATGTCAGACCGTCAAGAGTGGAGCGCTTGGGCAGAGGATGTGTAGGGTGGGTTTGCAGCGTTCAATTGTGGGAAGTCGCTGTGTGGGACCATTTGCAGATTCAGACTCGGCCGACGGAGTGTCAGGCCAGACACTACAACTACGTACATGTGGAATGGAAGAGATATGGGAAGCAGATTGCTATAGACACGAAAGCTAGACAGTAAGTAGACTAGAGCTTGGGCTTGCCACCGTCCTCGAGCTCAGCAGCAGCGGCAGAGATGCACAAAGCATTGCGCTCAACCACCCACGTCTGGAAGATGACCTTGTTGCCTTCTTTCCACATCTCCGTCTTTAGTGTCTCTCCGGGGAACACGCTGCCCACGAATCGCACTTTGATGCTCTTGATAGCACCGTACGTCTTGAGGATATGCTTGCCAGCAATGCCAAAGAAGCACAAACCATGCACAATGGGCTGCGGGAATTTGCCAACAGCTGCAAAGGCAGGGTCAACATGCAAGGGGTTGTAGTCACCAGACAACCTGTACAATACAGCCTGCTCCTCTGTGGTCTTTTCCTCCACAACAGCATCAGGCTTGCGTCCCGGCACCTTGTTGGCAGCCGTTGCGGCTCCACGGTCAGCACCCTTCGACTCGCCACCAAAGCCACCGGAACCACGAACAAAGATGGTTGATTCGTTGTTGAAGATGACGTCGCCTTGCTCATCCTTTGTGATGGTACGCACCACCACCGAAGCAGCTTTACCCTTGTCGAGCACTTCAGCGAGTTGTGTGTCAATTGTCAATGTACCTGCAGTTGGAATAGGCTTCTTGATTTCCAAAAACTGCTCGCCGTGCAACAAGAGCATAGGACTAAAGTTTGGCAGGAATTCATCCCACTGAACGCCCATCTGTGCATCAAACTGAGGGATAACACCAAACGTTGGCAATGCTTGGAAGTTTTCTGCATTTTCATAGACATAGTCGAGTTCAGTCTTCTTGGCACCAATGCCCAGGTTGTAGAGAATGACATCACGTTCGGTGTAGGTGAATTTGGTTTGTTCAATGGGTGAGGCAATGGCTTTGTTGACTTTGCCGAGTGGCGAATCATCCTCTTCCGCATCACCACCACCATTGACACGGTTGTCGGCATTGGACAGGAAAGCCATGACGGTCTCCTGCGAGCTCTCTGGGTTGGTTGGTTCGCCCTTGGTGAAGCTGGTGATCTCCTCCCACTTCTCGGCAATGTGCTCGGGTGTCATCTTGACATCCACAGGGAATCCGTGTCCCTCAGTGCGTTGCCACCTCAGACGAGCAATCCAACCACATCCAGTTTCATAGACCTTGCCGTTGGCAGGAGATTCCTCGGAGGCAAGTGCCACAACAAGCGGTGCAACAAAGTCAGGAGACATGGCGTTAACCACTTCTTCGGGGGCGATTGTGCGCAACATGTTGGTACCGGCATTGGGCGCGATACAGTTTGTAAGAATGTTGTACTTTTCTCCTTCCTTTGCCACAGCCTGGGAGAAGCCAAGGATAGCCATTTTGGCAACGGAATAGTTGGCTTGTCCAAATGAACCGTAGAGACCAGACACGGAGGAGGTGTTGACGAAGCGACCATATTTCTGCTTCAGCATGTGTGGCCATGCAGCTTTGGTCATCTTGTACGTACCGCGCATGTGCACAGCCTGGATAATTTCCCACTGCTCATTCGTCATGGCCAAGAACGATTTGTCTCGCAAGATACCGGCGTTGTTGATAACAACGTGAACCGTACCGAATGCATCAATGGCAGTTTTGACAACAGCATCACCATCCTCAACAGAATGACGATCACCAATAGCCTCTACACCAAGCTTCTTGCACTCCTCAACGACCTTGGATGGGTCACCAACATCGTTGACGACAACCTTGGCGCCGAGCTTTGCGAATAAGAGTGCATAGGCGCGACCGAGACCGCCACCAGCACCAGTAACAATGACAACCTTGTCCTTGAAGTTGACTTTTGTGTCACCTTGCGAGTTGGAGGGCATATTCTTGGATTGTTCAAGGACACCCATGTAGTCCATATCAGCTGCACCCGTTGGGTATGTTGGTTTGTCAAAGTTTTCGACATCATCCCACTTAGCAAGGACGGCATCAGGCGTCAATGAAGCATCGGGCTTCAATAAAGCACCCGTAGCGCGCTCCCAACGAAGTTTGAAGACGACACCGCCACCGAGTTCGTAGAGACCACCGGAGTTCTCCTTCTGCTCAGAGCACAGGAATGCCACGGTCGGAACGACAAAGTCTGGCGTAACAAGCTTGAGCTGTTCCTCGCCCATAACTGTTGCCGTCATGCGCGAAGCAGCAATGGGAGCAATACAGTTGGTGAGAATGTTGTATTTTGCACCTTCTTTCGCAAGGGTATACGTAAACGCAATTTGACCCATCCTGGAGACGTTAGCTAGCACATCATGACGAGAAGTAGACGAACTTTTGCGCGCTATAGTTCGCCTGTCCAAAGTTGCCATAGATACCTGCAGCGGATGCCGTGTTGATGATGCGGCCGAATTGCTGCTTTCGCATGAGAGGCCAGCATGCCTTGGCGCAAGAGTATGCTCCATACGTATGTACGCGGTTGATGAGGTCCCAGTCCTCGTCACTCATGTTCTTGAAGGCTTTGTCTCGAAGGATACCAGCATTGTTGATGAGGATATGGACGGTGCCAAATGCCTTGACTGCAGTTTCAACAATTTTATCACCATCCTCGACAGAGTTGTAGTTGGCAACTGCCTTCCCGCCAGCCTTGATGATCTCTTGGACGACGACGTCTGCAGCACGAGAGTCTGCACCCTGGCCCTTTGCAGAGCCACCGAGATCATTGACAACGACGTTGGCGCCGCGCGAGCCAAAGAAGAGAGAGTATGCTTTTCCGAGACCGCCACCAGCTCCGGTCACCTGTTGTTAGCGAACGTAGCAGTAACTAGCCAACCATACGATGACTGTCTTTCCATCGAATCTGATTTCACCCATGACTCGTTACTTTTGGGTTTGGTAGATGGGGGTGAAGCTGTGGGTGTTGTACGCTGTCGGCTCTGTGGTGGAGTGCGCTGCCCCGGATTTCTGTGAAGATCGAGCCGAGGCAGAGATGAAGCTCGAGCTCGCAACAAGCACGCCGACGCCTGCCTACAGCCAGACAAGAGATCGGTCCAGCCAAGCAGGTGGTGCTGTGTACTCCTAGCTTAGGCTCCGAGCAGCGCTTTTCATGTTATATATATTTGTTGGCTCCGAGTGACGCTCATCACTATGTATATCGTATTGAAGTGTATTCCTATGATTACACCCCAGACTTTCTGCTTATGAGGTCTATAGATGGCAGGCTTGGCTTGAATGATGTCGTTGCTCACAATCGAGCAGTGCAGGGAGACGGTTTCTCCATGTGTAGGACCTGGATGCGTCCGTCGAGCTTGACATCAACCAAGACAATGAGTAAGCGACGAGATGCGTGAAACGAATGTGATGCTAGAGTTGTCAACCTTGGCCCTGCTTCATCGCTCAGTTGGCCCGGGGAACTCTTCACCTCGCTGGTCTTGATACCGGGGAAGAAGCGCTGCGACCACTGGGCAAGTCCAGAGGCTTCTGGTGGAACACTTGAGAGAATAAATATGTCAGATGAGTTGTAAGTCAATGGATTTTACCATCTGAAGTGTCCCTCCAGCAGCATGGAAGAGTCGATAGCAAAGTCAAGAAGAGCGTATACATGTCAATAGATTTTCTATAAGATCTAAAACTTGGTCATCAGTGGGTAGGAAGAATACAAAAAGAGGAGAAGGGAAAGAGTGTCTTGCAAAGATGCAGAGACTCACGCAGCACGGTTACCCTCGACCGGCTCAGAGACCTTGGTTGGCAAGAAATCTGATCGGTTGATGACAGTGCCATTGCTATCCCTCGCGACCTCCTTGCGCTCCGTGTTCCAAACTTCCACCTTCATACCACCACGGACGACAGCAACGCGCATGGAACCGAGCAAGTTGTGTGCGCCGAGAGAATGGTCATACACACCGCCATTGAAAGCAGCGGTTGCATCTTTACCAATCTGTGACTTGATGAGTGCTTGACCACCTGGGTGTTGTCCGATGAAGTTGGTGACATCATGGACAATACCAGCAACGAGAATGAGATTCTTGCGGTCTTCAGCATCCTTGGCCGTGGCAGCCTGGAACTCTGACCACTCCCACACTGGCAACTGGTCAACAGGAATACCCCAGTCGAGCTTTGCGCGTTGGCGGTCGAGCTTCTTTTGCGCCATCATGACTTTAGCCTGGCCAATGGAGTTGGAGGAGAACTCCTTCAAATCAGACGCAAGACCAAGAGCCTTGCAGACTTGAATAAGCCACTTGGTAGGGTCGTACTGCCACCATTGAATAGCATTGCGGTAGTCGGATGGGTAAGAGTGGTGGAAGTTGTGGTAGCCCTCTCCCAAGGTGGCGAAAGCAGTCAGGATGTGGTCGCGAGGAGAGTGCCTGTCTTCGAAAGGCTGGTCACCGAGCCAGTGAGCAAGCGAGTTGACGCAGAATGTGGCATGGTGAACAAAGACAAGACGCAAGACACCGGCGTAAAAGTATCCACCGCGCCAGTCGTTCCAGCCGAGACCAGCAACAAGCGTAGGGAAGATAAAGCCCATAAAAAGAGCAACTTTGCCGTAGTGCGTGTGTTGGAACATGACGATGGGGTCTGCGTTGAGATCGGCGATATCGGTACGGCCAATCTTCTTTGGGTTTTGCTTGAGAATCATCCAGCCGAGGTGAGAGTACCAGAAGCCCTTGCGGACAGAGTATGGGTCCTTCTCTGTGTCGGTGTATCGGTGGTGGGCACGGTGGTCGCGCGACCACCATCTGATGGATCCCTCAACGGCACCGCCACCAAAGGCAGCAAGCGCAAATCGGAGGGGCAACGAAGCAGTGTAGGACCTGTGCGCCCAGTATCGGTGGTAGCCAGCGGTGATGCCAAGGCCAGTGAAGAAGTAGTAAACCATAGACCAGATAGCTGTCTTCATCTGAAGCTCGGTTGTCAATGCACCGTAAATGCCAATCATTGGCACCACGACAAGGAGCGGGATGTGCAGCCAGTTGAGGTGCTGGTACCAGTTGCTAGTCGTCCATGGCTGGTCGATGATGTGTGCCGGTGCAGCCTTGGTGATGCCTACGCCAGCAAGTATGCCAGCAGCCTTGTCGATGGGCCTGTCGACGCCACCATCAACAGGGGTCTCCGTGGTGTCCATAGGCTTGGGGACCTGGTTGATATCGGTCATCTCTGTGATATGGCGAATGAGTATGTAGCGAGGGGCCTGTTGTCTTCTTATATACAGGATCGCGTCCCCTCGAGTTTGCCACACTGCCACCTGGTCGCTCCCATGCTGGCCCTCTTCACTGCGCGTCCCTGAGCGTTTCCTCTCGTCGTCGCCTGGCTCGAGGTGTTGGGATCGCGCCTGGCCAATCAGCTCCCCTCGAGTTGGAACCAGGCTCGGCTATTTCTCGTCACCGGGCGAGACGCACAAACTCGAGCGCGTCCAGAGCGTGGGCTAAGATCAAGCGCAGACGGGCGACAGGTCGGACGCTGCTCACGAGGCTCTCCTCAGGTGGCCGACGTGTCTGGCGTAAGGCAAGTGGCAGTAGCAATGCGATAGTAGAGAGCAGTAGCAACAGAACTATAAACAGCATCGGCCTAAACTGATACTGATATGGCTAGACTATGCCCAGCACGACAGTAGCTGCCAGCGCCTTGTACTCGGTCGTTGTACTCGGTCGTGGTCCTGAAGGCTAAGGCTAAAGCGCCTGCCCGCACGAGCGGTAGCACCGTAATTCGAAAGGCCAGCCCACGCATATGCCAACGGCTTCACGGTTTCACCCGCATTTGACAGCTCCTCCCGATATTCGCCACGCGGAAGCATTCAAACTCGAGCAGATCTACTCTTCAGATGGACTCTACTACACCGTGGCAATGCTATATTCCCCATGATGTCAATTGGGGATATCAAGCATCGCGTCCGGCAGAGACCGGTGGAGACGTTTCAACGACAATCAAAGAAGCTGTATCCGCCGAAGTGCTTGCATTCACGCGTGGCGAGGTGTCAATCAGGTTGGGAGCAACAGATTGTGCAGCAGCAACATCCTGCTCAGCTGCAATCACAGGCTCAACAGTCTGCCCAGCCTGAAGCAAACCAAGGCCACCCAACAGCAATGCCACATCTTCCTCCTCCGCTCCATGCGCGCCATCAACCAAACGCATCGATGGACGTGCTTCACGCTTACGCGAGTCCACAGGCACAACAGTCTTTGGCTTGCACAATGTAAAAGCGCGATTCAACACATCCTTGCGTGTGATTTTCACCACCTTGGCTTCCTTGATCTTGTTGCGCCGAACAGTCGATACGCTAGGCGATGCAGGAGGTGCACCTAGCGTGTCTGCCTGATTGGTCAGCTCATTCTCCTCTTCAATACCAAGCTCTGCATCAGTCATGTCATCCACAAAGTTGTAGAGCGAAATGAAGCAATCAATAATCACATCATCCACTTCAGCTGTCTCGTAGAGACCGCCATTGAGTTTTCTCAAATCATACAGCTCGCGCATGACAAAGAGGGAAGGCTGGATAAAGTCTGGAATGGCCACAACTTGTTCCAGGCGTTTCGCTGCTGGCACAAATTCATCACTCATCAATGACTCTAGGAAGACCTCTTGCAGGCCTGTTCCCACTTCATTGACATCCAGCATCATCGTGATGTAGTGCACACACATCTCCTCCCATACTTGCTTGTGGTCCAGAATATTGGCCATCGCTTTCCGCGCACGCCTCATGAAATTCTTGAGACCTTCGATATCGCCTTGCTTGACGAGCAAGTCGACATACATCATGGTGTAGCGTTTTGCATACACAAAATGTCGACCCGGCCGTTCCGTCTCTGGACGCCAGATGCTCAGGAGATTCCCGCCGGATCCCTTGACGGTGAATAAACTCTCCAAACATGCCTGTGCTAGTCTTTGCGGTGTTGCCGTGACATCATCCTCGAGCTCAAAGGAACCATAGCCTTCTAGCAGTAGTTGTGCTTGCCTGTGGATCGGACGATGGTGCCACTGCTTCTTGTCTGCGAGTCGAATCGCTTGTAGCGTCTTGACAATCAGTTCCATGAGATCGCGTTTCGTTAAAATCTCCTCATCCGTCAATGGCAAAAGATCTGCCGTGAATGGCGTGTCTCGAAGGTATTCAATCGCCACAGGAATTGATACATCATCCGTCAATACATACTTGGCAACACTGGATACAAGACGAAAGTCTGGCTCAACCAAAGGTCCATAAAAGCTTGATGTCGAACCTCGCTCAGGTGCAGCTCGGATGGCCTTGACGAAATCATCGAGGGCAACGGTCGGTGGCAAGTTGAGTTTTGCATGTGCCTTGCCAAGCAAGAGATGGCACGTCCATTTGGCTGTGCACGATCTTGACGCCCTGGCCAGACACTTGCACGCCACGCGCAATGCCATGGGCAACGTCACACCAGCAACTTGCTCTTCTCGAGGAGACTCAAAGCCTCGTTGAAGATAACGCGATGCATGCCGCTCAAAGACGCACATCTCAAACGGTGCGCGCGCAGCACTGTAGATCTGCAAGCCAAATTCGTAGAGGAGGTCGCAAAAGCCCACCTCAGTCAAGCCACTATCTTCTTCGCCGCGTCTAGATTGCTGGATGGCAACACTGACAGCCATCATCGAGCAAAGGAGCGCTGATTTACGTAAATCGCAAATGGTCTTTTTATTGGCCACAATGCGTTCAGCGTCAGACGAAACTTCATGGTCGGCGAGAGCGCCATATGCAAACGCCAGCGATCGCCAGCTCTCGACACGTCCAGGTTGTAATGTGAGATCCCACTGGAGGTAGTGTCGTGCCGAGTCCAACTCATCGAGACCTTTGCCGGGCGTTTGCTTGTTGCGAGTCTTGAACATGCTCATGTGTATCCGAGCAAGAACGAGGTTGATGTCGCGATACCCAGTCCATGCATCCACAGAGACATCCGAGGGTTGTGCAACGTCCTTGAATGGTAATAACACACCGCCAGTCAAACACTGCATAAAGTCCTTCGGCACGATCTCACTGTCCAAAAACGCATCTAGAATGCTTTCATTGCGCAGACGCATTTCATCCAACTTCAATGGTGGCCAAAGCTTGTCGTGCACTTTCTGCAAGGCAGAACGCAGATCATTTTTTGGCAGCCAGAGTCCGGGACTGCGTTCTGTAACCATGGTAAAGAAGAATGGTGTAATGCGTGCAGCACTCTCTGACGACAATTCAATGGGCACTGCGCTATGCTCCCAAGGCCAGAAATTGCCAACAACAAAGCCAAGGTCATATCGACAATGAAAGACTTGAACAAGATCATTCTCCATTTCGACGCGGTTGAGACGATAGATTTCATCCTCGAGCAGCGCCAGCAACAGTCCATCCGCTAATGAACAGTATCGACGCGTGCCAAGCTCTTCATGCAGTGTACTGAGCAGTGCACCAAGTTGTACACCTGCATCAGCACTCTTGCGCGCTTCCAGAGCTCGAGCAAAGAATCGATAAGTAATGACCCAGAATTCAACAAAGCGCTGACGTAGCAAGTCTCTGCACTCGACCCAGACCTCGCCACCCCGCAAAGCATCATCATTCTCCGCCACATAATCATCGTGATAGGCAGCAACCATACATAGGGTGCCAAAGGTTGTCAATGCTTGCAGGCAGCGCACACACTGTTCGAAAGTGAGTGCATCGAGCATGTGCGAATCAACAAGGTGAGCAGCATGGCCTACCACTTCGCCACATCGGTGCATCATCTGCAAAACAGCCTGTTGTCTTGCTGGTAGAAGTAGAGATGTAAAGTCTTGTTGAAACAGAGAGGCATTGAGCTGCTCAAGTGAACATAGCGAGATGTAAACGCCCTTGGCTTGATCTCCTTGAGCAAAGCATGCATCAGCGAGCCACTGCCATAGTTGTGAACGGAAGGATGCAGGAGCATGCTGCAAGTATTGAGAGACGAGTAGATCCTTTCCCGACAATTCGCCATTCGGCAGCAAAATTGGCTCAAGCTCAGTTAGTAGACTCTGATGATTACCGGTCGCGTGATAGCCAAACATCTCGTCAAAGAAGCCCATTGTCTTGAACTTTTGTATTTCAAGGTCGAGCGTGTCGCTGTCGACATGCTGCATTGCAGCAACATTCGGAAGCACAATCCTGATCTCGCTAATCATGCCGCGAAGGCTTGTCAAGTCGTCAATAAGATCTTCTGGCGTGGCACCGGATAACTGACTCAGGAGAACACGAGCCCAAGCAAAGCGACATTCGAGACTTACATGTGCTGAGAAGCCAAGCAAGAGGCGGACCTGTCCCGACCATCGCTGTGCTGATGCCAGGATGTCAGAAGCGCATTCACGCCATTCAGATTCGGCGAGCGCTAGTCTCTGCACTTCAACTAATTGATCCAGGCGCAGCTCAAAAATGGCTTGTGCCAAATGGATGACATCTGTCGCATCGCCTTGACCTTGCTCGATTGAGCATTGGATCTGCTTGATGTGACGCAGTAAAAGTAGTTCATCAGCCATGGAAATCTTGCGGACCACGGCGAGAAGCTGAGTAGACCACGTCTCAGTCAGGTACGAGGACGATGCTGATGCAAGCAGCCCATGCAACCAAGAGACACCTAGAGCTCGAAGAGGGGTGGGTTCACCTTCGAGCAAGGGCAAAAGTGCTGGCGGTAACGAATCCTCAGCTCGCTCAACTCTCCTGATCTCTGGAAAAGCCAACATCATGCTGGCGGCGAAGGATTCTCCCGCAGCAGTATGTGTTGTTTCTTTGCTGGCTTCGTAGAGCGATTCAGACCAGTCGTTATAGAGGAATCGTTTCAGATCCTCGTAAGCGCTAGCGGCCGAACTAGTCGTGTCATCGCCATCCAAAGGCGGACCCGCATCAAGAGCAAGAAACTCATGAAAGTGAACATCAATTGGATCAAACAAGCGATGAAGCCACTCTGTAAAGAAGAGTTGTCCTTGGGAGCCGGTGAGATTCATGGTGACTTTTACCCGCTTGGGACTTGGTGGCAGCTCTTGCTCAGCAAATGCATCCTCTGTTCGCTGTCGCTTTTCTGGTGAAGCCGCTCGCCCTGCGTTTTCTGCATGACCCAGAGCAGGTTGACCATTGACGGCAGCGGTTTCCATCGTTGCCAGGGTCAAAGGCTCCTCATGCATAACTTCATCCTCCGTGTTATCGTGCGCGTGGGCGCTAGGCTGATCTAGCTCCACTTCAACACTTTCCGTAAGTTGCGCCGTCTCGGGTCTTGTAAGTTTGTAGAGTTGAACCCCGGCTGGCGGCAGTGACTCTTGCTCGCTATAATGTTGTAGCAGCAATTCGCCCATTGCCAAAGCAGACAGGTCTTGTAGCTGTAAAGGAGTGACTTTAGCAAGGCATTCGTATTCCTTAACGGTCGACTGAACGACCAGATTATCGGCAGTTTTGACATCGTTGACCTGATCAATGCTGTCCACCAATTTAGCCAGCTCTGAACGTATCTCCTCCGCATATGGATCTGCAGCATTGTGCCAAAACAGACCACGCGTCGCTGTCTCTGCTATTGCTGTGCTCTCAAGCAAAGATTCCAGAGCAACACGCTTGACGCGCAAATCATTCAGCCTGTCGCCTAGCTCCAGCGTGCGTCGCCAAAGAACCGTATCCTCGGGGTCAAAAGTCAGTGCCGTCGCGTACGAGGCCAGAACATTTTGAAAGACATTGCGGGCCTCATCTTGCGACTGTGGCTGCAACTCAGAGCGTTGCAG
The DNA here is from genome assembly GCA_003568695.1 of Protomyces arabidopsidicola. NCBI lineage: Eukaryota > Fungi > Ascomycota > Taphrinomycetes > Taphrinales > Protomycetaceae > Protomyces > Protomyces arabidopsidicola. Next base: position 151,872 of record QXMI01000146.1, read on the forward strand.
GAGGAGCGTCGCGTGGTTACGATAGACCAGTGCAGGGAGCTTTGCAGCGCTTGATTGGAGTGTATCGGGCCCTTCACGCCGAGAGGCTGTTGAAGGCTGGGCGTGCCGTTAGCTGATATACTTGAAAGGCAATCGAAATGCCTACCTTGTTGGCATCTTGCAATATGGATGATCCAATTAATTGTTCATACGCGATTGATGCGTTGTCTAGATCGCCTTTGTGGTGCGCTTTCAGGGCTTCCTGGTAGAGCTTGACCGCATTCTCAAGCTCGACTTCGCGAATATGCTCCTCGCTGTCGCGTTAGTTTTAGCGAACAAATGTTGTACAGAGCAATACATCTCATGCTCGGTCTCTTCTGGCTTGTTGATTGGATTGAAGCTCTAGACGGTCAGCGTGCTACCAGATGACTTTGGTGTTCTTGCCATTCATGTGGTCCCTGGCTCGCTCGTTGGATGTGGGATCGCGCCAAAGACAAAACAGCAGTAGCAACATCCACACAACCACACAGCAGCAGCATCTGCATTCGCCCAGCTGCAGTGCCGACAGTTGCTCACTCGCCGCGTCGTGTGACTCTCTGTCGCCTTGTTTCTGGCTCCCATTGACTTTGCTCACACCCCAACGCAAGCATGTCACAGAATGAATTTCTCAAAAACACGCCAGAATTCATAGAGACGAACCTGCAGGAGAGCTTGCTCGCTCGCCAAGAGAGCAGTGCGGCCTTCAAGGAACTCGGCCCACCTGATCTAGTGCACCTCGCCAAATCTAGTGGACGACCTAATGCAAAAGATGTAGGGTCTTACCATTTCGTCACGGGTGTGGATGCCTCTTCCTCTGCATCCCTTGCCGCCTATCTCAATACACTGACATACGCGCTTGGTGAGGGAAAGTACAGCGGCAAGTCTGGTGGCTGGCGTATCGCTACAGGGATCTACTGCTGCTACAACGCTTTTTCTCGCGTGGACATGCGTGTCGAGGTGAAATTCCCAGGCAAGACGGAGGCCTACAGCATAGATGATCGGGGTGCAAAGCACGACAATCCAACAGCCGACATGTGGCTTGAGACTTATCTGTCGGCAGTTGTTCGAGCGATTCTCTATTCAGATGATGCAACGTATCGCCTGACTGGCTGGCGAAAGCTAGACCCTGTACCAGACCTCGACAGCGAGACGCGATTCTTGGAAGCTGCTGAAAAATTGTTTGAAAGTGGCTGGCAGCTTGGCAGCGATCCGGACGTCCAGATTGCAACCTCGACGACGAATCATTTAACTTCTGCTTTGCTGCAGTATTTTAGATACACAGGTCGTGGACTTAGCGCCGTCAACCTCTTTGAAAAGCTGCGAGAGCGCAATCCAGAGGTCTCAACGTTATTGGTGAAGGCCTATTTGGATATGGACGAAGAGATCAAAGCTGTCAACCTCATGTGTGATGCACTGCTTAAAGTTCCCCTCAACTATGCGCTCTTGGACGTCCAGTGCGACTATCTCATGCAGAAAGGTCGAGGCGATCTCGCTTTACAAATCGCAAAACGCGCCGTCAATTGTGCACCCAGTGAATTTAGTTCCTGGGCTCGCTTAACAGAAGTTTACATTCTGCTTGACGAGTATGAGCAGGCACTCCTCACACTCAATGCCTGCCCAATGTTTACGTTCTATGAAAAGGACAATTATCGACTTCCTGTTGCCAAGACTGCGTCGTTGCCAACACCGCCAGCAGCAGACACGGATGAGATTGCCAATGAAGTGAATGTCTCCTCCAGTGATGCAGATCAAGCCCTCTTGCGACTACCGGCACCAGCACTTCGTGGAACGTTTGCACGCGCCTATGAGCTACTTACAAAACTTGTTACGAAAGTCGGTTGGGATGCTTTGCTCAAGTCACGGTCGCAAGTCTTTGTCATGGAAGAGGAATATCGTTCACAGAAAGCACCTGTAGCCGGCAACGTTTCTGTCAATGGCACAACAGAGGGTGAAGAGAAGCCGGATGAGGTGACCTTGGCTGAGCCTGTGAGTGCACACACGGCGAGCGAGGAGGAAAAACCAGAAGGCAGTCAAATCAAAGCTGAACCACAACCCATTTTCCAGGATAAGCGCCTGTGTGAGCGCTGGCTCGACAACTTGTTTATGGTTTTGTATGAGGATCTTCGCGTTTACACCATTTGGCGTGCAGAATCAACGCACTTCAAATCGCAAAATCTGAGTTACCGCAAGACTGGTCTCGAATGGGAGATTCTTGGTGATTTGGCATGGCGTCTTCAGCACGAACAAGAGGCGGAGGAAGCCTATCAAGCTGCAGTGGAACAACAATTCAGCATCAAAGCTTGGCGTCGCTTATTGGAGATCTATCAAGACCGGAGTGACTATGAGAATGCCTTGACCTGCGTGGTCAAGTCTACGACGCAGCAACACCGATGGTACCAAGAGTACTCGCCTGAAATGCTTCGACGTATGCGGCGTATGATTGATGATGAGGGACTTGTCAAGGTGCAGAATGTGATTGCGAGCAAAACACTGCCGAGGCCGGCGTTAGATCTCATGAATCGCTACTTCACATTCGCTGTGCGGTTCCAGGTAGAGGGCGCTGCTGTGGCGAGCAACTAGACATATTCTAAAGGACTAGCTTGATAAGAGTCTAGCAAGATAGACTGTTGGGTCTGTGCACTTTTGGCTTTCGTATTCCAGGCCTTCAGCCGTGTCGGGGCTCTCTTTCTCCACTTTCGCTTCTTCACGCGCAGAAAAGCTAAACGGCGACACTCGACAGTGACCAGCATCAGCCCTCTCATCTGTAGGTCCGGCCAATCAATAGCAGCAAGGCAGCACGCGACTATTGTCCCAGAGCATATTCAAAGAGTCCTTCATATTTTGACCTTTGGGTCACCGTTGCACCAAGTCAAAGTGCAGGCACAATGACGCCCTCTCGCCTCGCCTATGCGCTCCGGCCCAACTTCCACAACGCAATCTTCTCTCGTCCGCCAGCCAAGCTCCGTCCTACAGCCTGGCTGGATGGTTTGCGTGGTGTCGCCGCGTTTATGGTTGTCGTACATCACTGGGCGGATTGTTCCCATCCTACAGCGAGTCATGGCTATGGACACATTGATGATCCCTTTGTGGATAGAGAGTGGATCAAGCTACCCATCATCCGGCTTCTCTTCAACTCTGGCCACGCCAACGTCGCGCTCTTCTTCCTGATTTCAGGATTTGTGCTGAGTTACAAGCCCATCGAGCTCATTCACAAGCGTAAATTCGACGCCCTGCATGCAAATCTTTCCTCTACACTGCTGAGACGGCCTGCAAGACTTTGCCTCCCTGCATTTGTCATTACCTTTTTCGTATGTCTCATTGTGCGACTGCCATTACACAACAGCACGGGCCTCTTTACGTACTACATTCCGCCAAAGCCAACATTGCTTGCACAGCTTTGGGACTGGTTCACTGATTTACCGACCTTACCCGATGCATTTACCTGGGACATGATTGTCTGGCTCAAATATCACGCTCATTCTTGGACACTCAATGTTGAGTTGCATGGTTCTCTCTGGGCAATCCTGGTGTTGCTGGCTACATCGCGACTGAATGTAGCGCCTCGCATGATTCTCATCTCTCTGTGGTGCATCTACTGCCTCACGCAAATCAAGTACTTCCCATTCCTCTTTTGTGCAGGCATCTTGCTGGCTGAAGCATGTCACCTCATGGGCCCGCCTCGTGATTTCCAGAAGCAACCCTCCAAGGATCTCGAGACGAGTGCATTGGGTTTCGATCGGGAGGATCAACTGAGCTGGCATGATATTGGTCCGCTTGAGACCATCACCTACTACTTCAACCTACTTGTTGGTTTATTCCTGGTCTCTGCGCCAAACCACTCCCCGCAAAACAAAGCTTACTGGTGGTCCGACATTTGGATTCGCATGCCCATCTTTACTGGGCTAGAGAACACGGACCGCGACAAGCAAAGAACACTCATTTCAATCGGTGCCTTTCTGATTGTTTCGAGTATATTCAGACTCCGCAATATCCAGCGGCTCTTTGAGAATGGATTCTGCCAGTACCTCGGTCGTCTCTCCTTCTCCATCTACCTCATTCACGGTCCCTTCCTCTACACATTTGGACAATCCTTTATTGTTGCTATGTGGACAGTCTTTGGCGTTGGCAATTTTGCAGAGGGTCGTTTCAGTGACGAACGGACGGCACACTGGGCTACGTATGAGATTGCGACGTTCCTGGGGTTGGTGATACAGATGCCATTCATCCTCTGGCTCTCTGATATCTTCGAGCGGCTTGTGGATGAGCCGTGCATGCGGTTGACGAAGCAGTGGGCCGACCACTTCACCATCAAGGAGGAGAGCGACCGTCGATAGTGTGTGTGTGCGCAGGGTATGGCGTGTATGTGACTGTGGTTTTGCGGCGCGGGATGAATTGGCTGAAATGAGGCGCCACCCGATCTGACAGAAGAAGAAAGAAAAACATTCCGAGCGCAGCACAATTTGTATACACCACGACAGACACAGCAACCAGAGTACATAGCAAGACACATCTCCCCTGCACACGGGCCCGACTCTCCTTCTACCTCACGGCACCTACGACCACAAGAGCCATGCCTGCCTCGAGGCGCACACTCATTGCCGCATCGGCCTTGGCAACACTCACTTGCCTATCCATCTTCAACGGCGTCTTCCCAACAGTCGCCGTACAAGGTGTCACAGACGCAGCGAGAGTCTTCGAGAAGAATGCCCTTGCAGCCTATCATCAGGCCGTGGTATACAGCACGCCGGAGACACATCCTCCAAGCTATCCATCGCATAGCAACGGACGCAAACAAGCGCCGATGCACAGAAACCCACGTCCACCCGTCTGGGATGAACTGCCTGTTCGTATGGATGCAGACCCGCTTTCTCCCTCTCCTGCACAAGAGACCATCCCCGTCAACCCACTCCCTTCACCTACTGCCGTTGCGCCGCTTCAAAGTGAGCCGAGTGCGTTGCAAGAAGACAGACAACTCCTACAATCGGCTTCAATGCCTGATAATAATAACGAAGCGGCGGACGCATCAGGGGCTCGCGATACAACGCTTCGGTATAACGTGACGCCAGAGGATCTTGAGGATTTCGTTGCTATGGCTGGAGAAGGCGCCAGCTTTGCCTTTTGAAAGGATCCCATCTTACAGCAATCATACACAACATGCATGGGTAAAGAAACCCTGACGTTCACTACACCGACAATCATTTGCATAGCCACTAGACCATATAGACTTTACTAATCCTAATCATCTTGACACAAGAACAATCACCAAAAGCAGCATGACGAGCCTGTCAATGGTTGTCCATGAAGCAAGAGATGCATCACCAGTGGAAGACGCCATGCTTCCTTGAAAGAACCCACCGATGCCGTCTCGTGAGCTTGCCGTGTTTGTCAATCTTGTACTGATAGAGCCAGACGACGGGGTTCCTGAATCACCATCACCATGCTGGGCATCTTCACCTGCTGTTCCAATATTGACTGGATCAGGGTAGAAGTTGCCCACATCAGAAGAACCAGCCAAAACAATGCTACTATTGGTAAACGAGGGTGTCGGCATCGTCAAAGGTGTGGCGAACAAGGCAGGAACAGCCGAACGGTTCAGTCCAGTTGCCTCAAAGCTCGCAAGTGTCGTCGTGTCACTTGTCAGCTCAACGTCACTGGCCAAGAACAAGGTCGCATCAGGGCGCCAGCGATAGCCCGTCTTGCCTTGCACAGTCCCCGCGAAGGCAGGAGGTGGTGCACAGTCAATATTCAGAGACTTGACGGACATGGCAAAGACTCCTTGCTTTCGAAGCTCCGGTGATGTTTGGTCGATGGGCCCACCTGCCCATTCAACCGTTCCTGGTGCTTGCGTAGGACCACCACCAGGCCAGATGGACAATCCGATTCTCGCAGGTGTTTGTGGGAACATGTAGATTTTGCTGGTAGCATTATACGTCTCTGTACGCTTCAAAACACGCACAATCGTTCCGTCTACAGACCACGTAATTTGGTCTTCCTGCCAATCAATGGCATAGGTGTGCATCGAGGCAGAAGCATCGCCGTCGATCGTGCCAATGCCACTATTGGTATAATTCAGCACTTGTTTTCAATAGTAATTGTTTTGCGCTTCCTGTAGGACGACATTCCCCTTTTTCTGATCACCACCAATCCACTCCGTATCAATCTCATCCTTGACATCCGACAGGGTAATGAATGCTGAAACAACACCTTGACCTCGACCCGTTTGCAATGTGGTAGAGACTTTGCCATACCACATGTACCGCGTTGTTGTCAACACACTGCCAATCAAATCGGCCGGCATCCTCAATTGCATGGCGCCATCATTGACTTGAATGGGTCCAGAGGATGTGAAGTCCTTAGACGATGCGTCTCCCAAGTAACAAGACCCATTATCGACCCGAACAGGCAACCCGAATGAATAAGACTGTGACTTACAAATCGGCATTGGCATGCATGAAGCAATACTAAAGGATAGCCGTGGATCACAGCCTCCAAGGCAGTATTTTCCTCTACCGCATTGTCTCTTAGGTGTGCAACATGGTGATGAGGCCGGGCACTTGCTGGTAAGACAAGAGGATGGCAGCGATGTGTCCTGAGCCCACACTAAGCGGACGAGGAGCAAGAAATTTGCGACGAACGAACGATGCATAGTGAAGGCAGTGAAGCAGGGAGAGACTGAATGGTTATAGGATTGTTCAGATGGTTGTACGCACAGGCTCGCCCAAAGCGTCACTTTACACAACTGTGCCCCGTCTGAAGGCAGTGAGTGCATTGAATGCAGTCTCAAACGTCTCTAGCAGCGCACTCGTCGGTTCAAGTCCAACAGAGACACGCACAAGTGCTTGATCCACACCCCAAGTCTCGGCCCATGGCAGTTCAGTGAAATGTGCCAATAGCGTATACGGCGACGACAGCGTAAAGTTTGTGCCGAGGGACGGACCTTTACAGGTGTGCAAAGCATCGTAAAAGACAGCGGCCTCTTCGACAGTGTCAAAGGTAATACTCAATAAGCCGCCATAGCCACCGTCAGGTGCTTTGATGGCTTCATAGTTGGCGCTTGTTTCACCATACTTTGGATAGTGCAGCGCTTTGATTTCTTGTTTCAGCACTAGCTCGCACAAAGCTTCTGCATTCTGATTGATGCGTGCAATCCGACTGATGAAGTCACGACTATTGCGCTCAAGCGTAACAGCGTCCTCAACCCATAGGTTGTCCTCATACGTCTTGTTGAGGTGCTCTTTGAGTTCTTTGTAGAATGGTGCTTTGACACTTAGAATGAATGACCCGCCCATGACATTGGAGTCTCCAGAAAAGACCTTCGTCAGGGACGAAACAATGATGTCTGCATACTGACAAACGCGAACATTGATAAAATTGCCAATGGTCTCATCAATCACAATCAAAAAGCCATACTGGTCCGCCAATTCTCGCAGCTTCTTGAGTGGCGGGGTGCGCAGCAAAGGGTTCGAGGGACACTCACAGAAAAGTGCCAGTAGTCGCTCACCTCCTGCAAGCATAGCCTCGAGCTTCACCAGATCTTGCGTATCACCCCGGCCGAAAAAATGTGCACCAGGCCCCCATTTTTCGAGAATCTTGAGGGTGTCTGTGTATGGGAATCCAAAACAAGCAGACTTGCGTTGAGAACCATCTGCCAGAGCGCCAAGCGCGAGCTGATGAGCATGAAAGATGGACGTCATGCCAGTCGGGAAAAGGTAAACGTCATCGACATCGACACGCTGGTGAGCAGGCGATTCTTCTTTTGCTTCCAGTGCAACCTCGGGGGAATCAGTCAAGGTTAAGGAGCCAGCAATACGCCGTCGCACAGCAAGTTTTGCTTGTTCCACACTTTGTAAATTGAGATTACGGCCGTAGCGTTCTTCCAGATAGGTCAACTGGTCGCGGTTAAGCGTTTCCGCATCTCCAGCAGCTGCCGAACTGTTATGCCGAGTGATGGGCTTGTCTGTAGACGGTTGGCGGCTGTAGTGTCTGTTGCTCCCTCCCTTCTTGAATTCAACCGTGTCTTTTGGTTGTGCTTGGTCTACTTGACGCAGATAATAGTCCGCTTGCCTGGAAGAGATGCCCTCGCCTGTGTGCTGCCAGTACTGCTTGGCCAAGGGAAAGAGAGATGCCTCATAGAGTACCACACACAGCGAACTACCACCAGCATGACGCAGCGCAGGTGATAAATCATGCAACTCTGCGACACGCACCTTTGCCTCACTGCACTTGTCAAGTAGGAACAAGCGGCAACGCTCCGCACACGCCATGCTCGGGAACAACATGGCCGCTTCACCAGGCTTCCCGAAGCGTGTTACGCACCGTTCAGCGAGTCTTGCAATGTTTTTGGCGATGAAGAAGCGTGGGTAGCCACACTGCATCTTGCTGACGACCCAGTCTGCGCCTTCTTCGTAGCCGACATTGGCTGCCCATGTTGGCAGAGTAACAGAGATGGCATGTGGAGTATTGCCGGGAATGGGCAGCCCTGTTTCTGTGGGTATGGCAGGCATCTCCTGGGCAGCCTCTCTACTCAGCTGCAGCCGGTAGCCCTGTGTAGTGTGAGTTTTGATGCGTGTTCGATTACGCACAAGATAGCAAGGAAAACAGCAGTCATAAACATTACGAGGGAACAAGGTAAATCAGAACGGTATTCATAATCAGTACGTATTGCACAGTCAAGGCCTGAAAGAGTCCAAATTGCCAACTATGGCCAGCTGTTCAGTGCATACAAGCCTGGGCCGTGTCGAATAAAAAAAGTTGAAGACGCGACAGACCGCGATCCATACGCCACGCCTGTCCCTAGCATTTGTGATGGCCTCTCAATCGCTTCCGGCAGAAGCTGATGTCCACATGATCATTTCAGACGTCGATGGGACTCTGCTTGATTCGGACCACAGACTTCACCCAAGAACATTCCATGCACTCCAATGGCTTCGCGAAAACAGGCCATCGCTTCCAATTGTCATAGCAACCGGCAAGCAACGGACAAGTGTCAACGAGATTAGGGAACCTCTGAATCTAGATGTGTTCCCGGCATCTCATCTCAATGGTTGCGTTGTATATAACCCAGGTGGCGCCGTTGCATCAGAGGTCGGTCTCGACAAAGAAATACTCGTCCAATTGTACCGTCAGTTTTCAGCAGCTGGCATTTCTACCTTCTTCTATGATCGTGAAAAGGTCTATGAAGTGCAAGGAACAGATGGTCCAATCTGGGGAGATAAATTACGAGGATATGGCGAGTCAGTTGTCTCTGTGGATGAATCCTTTGTGCAGCAGATACAAGATGGCAGTGTCACCATCATCAAGGCAGCTATTTGTCAAAAAGCCGGTCCTGAGCTTGAGCAGTCTCGCGAATGGTTGACTCAACAGTATGCACATAATGCCTTCACAATGGTGCAGGCCCTACCCTTTTGCATCGAACTCATCCCTACCACCGGCTCAAAAGGTATTGCGCTCGCCAAGATACTCGACTTGCACGAGCCCAAGATTCAAGCAAAAAATGTTTTGTCATTTGGCGACGGCCAGAATGATGTTTCCATGTTTGAGATTGCAGGGTATGCTGTTGCCATGGCTAACGCAATGCCAGCGGCTATTGATGCGAGTACCCACCGTACTCTGAGCAATGACGAAGGTGGTGTGGGCGCATTCTTGGAGCAGCTGTACGATTTTACATATGAGGAAAAGCCATATGACTACTGGCTGTAATGAATGAATAGAACTGAATAGACGATCTACAGACAGATTGTGCGCCCGAAGAGCTCCAAGGCCAAACTGATGCAGCATTGTGTGATGGCAGGATCATATCGGCCCTTCTCATCTTCATCGCGGACGAATGCGTGCTGAGCGTTGGCCAACTCCAACCAGGTGAAGCGAACGCCTGCGTTGTCGAGCGTGGTGCGGATCAGATCGCGACCATCACGCGGGACATGATTATCGAGCTTGCCAAAGATAAGAAGCATCTCAACATCTTTGCCAATGTGTCCTTCCCTTGCCAGCGTCAAGGAATTATCGCCATTCGGCGAGAGTGTGCCTGAGTGGATGTCTGTACCAAAGAAGGTTACAATTGCAGACACTCGCGGGTCTTTGAAGGCACGGAAGGCAAGGTGGCCGCCATAGCAGATGCCTGTAGCTCCCACTTTACCATTAGATTGTGGCAAGCCAAGCAATGTATCGACTGTCAAATGCAAGTCTTCGTCAGTGGCCTCCAATTTCTTGGTGAGCTTCAATTCATTGCCGAGCTTGGTGTCTTCGGCATCGTACCGCATCTCGCGAGCACCTTCAGACTCATGGAACACACAAGGGCTAGCGACTAGGAAGCCCTCGCCTGCAAGACGACGACAGAGGCGTTTGACTGGGCCTGTCACTTGGTAGATTTCGCTAAAGACGATAAGAGCAGGGAATTTGGCGGTCGAGCCATTTTGTAGCTTTGGTGTGAAGAGATGCACACGCATGTCATTGGAGGACGTTTTCACATCGACAAAGCTGTCTTGGACAAGCATATCAACAAAGGTTTGCTTGACAAGATGGCCGGACTGACAAGAGGCCGGTTCGACGCAAGCTACAAAATTCAGATGAAGAGCCGTATGGTCTTTTGCGTTTGGCGGCGACGCAACCGACCGCATCCCTCCTCCTTTATGCACCCACACTTCTCAAATTAGATCTCGGATGTGGCCATATCCAGGCCGCACCTTTCTGCTGCCGGACTACGAATGCTGTGGTTAAGATTGGAAACCCTCATGTTACCTAGCAAACAGGGAGCTTTTCAGGAGAACAACACCAGTAACTCACTGCTGGCGCTACCCTGCTACAATCAGGAGAATTCACTGAGCTCTCGATGTCTTTGACCATTGTGAGCCGTTCACTCGAAGCTGCTCTTCGCATGAAATTGAATCGTAAAGGAGCGCATCACAGCTCACTTACAGCTGGCGCTCTCTGCGGACGACTTACGTTTTCGAAAGGTTGTACACTTCTGTTGCATCCGGAAGCAAGTCGACGCACATGATAGCGCGATGAACGTCAATTTCCTGTCGCTTGAACGCTCTCGCGATTTGTCAAGCCACAAAATTGCAGTATGCAGCCGTCAGCTTGGTATGTGTTTCACGAATCCTGTGGCACAACATCAGATACATGTACAGACTTGCTGAAACAGTCTATGACGCGCTGTTCTCTCTTGGTTTGCCAAACGAGCGGAGGAACAAAACAAACAGTTTATGCGCTTCGCCTGCTGAGCAGATGGCCTAGACCTATGCTTGGTGCATTTGAGATAGCTCAGGAGACATGAGGTTGTGTAAGGAGACAAGTCGCTCTGCGCAACCGTATCCGATTTCCGCTCCCTAATTGTGCGCTCTTCAGGTATAAGAGAACGCGGCTTGGGAAGCGGACGGCAATAACCATGCCTGTCATTCGAAAAGAAAGTAAGGCAGCGCCAGTGCAATACAAGCTTCGACCACGAAAATCGAAAAGCCTAGCAGAACCCAGCTCATCCGACAGCGACGGACGCGAAGAGGGTACAGCAAGTCCGAGTGCAAGCGACCCTGAAGTGAAGGAATCAAAGGCCAGCAGCGATGACGACGATGAATCAGCCGTCAAGCCTATCCGTCCGTCCAGGCTCGATCCTATCATGGCTGGCGCAGCGCGTCATGGCAGTGTACGTGAAGCTGGTGCTCCTGAGTTTTCCAAGATCTACTACCAAGTTCATGTCCACGATCAAGAGGGCAAACAGCAGGATGTCTCGTTCCAGGCGAGCCTGAGCCGCGGGTTCTTCCGCGCTAGAGGCGACTGGACGTGCTATCGACGGTAACAATTTTGCTCACGGTACAAGTGCTGACCCTTAGGAACTACATCACTGTTTCTGTGCAACTCGTCGACTTACCCCAGCCTTTGCTGTTGTACAATGGTCAGACATTGGAGCATTTTGGTTTCAAACTGTCCGGCTGCACTTGCAGGGATCCGCCTGAGCCTATTGACCTCATTCAGCACACTGCAAAGCGAGACAAGGGCCCACAAGACCAGCCGGACTTCCGACCTATTGAAGCAGCTGAGTTTCAAACTCTGTGGGACCGCATCCAGTTCCGCACTGCTACCGCAAACAATGGCAAAAAGCAAGAGCAGCAGCAGTATTTCTCTCTGCGCGTGGGTCTCATGGCCTATGCCACTGGGAACAATCTGCCTGGTGCTTGGGTGGAGATTGCTGCTCGCTACAGTGATCCTTTGGTGGTACGTGGCCGGTCCCCTGGACACTACAACGACCCTCAGGATCGGTCAACCTCTTCTGTTTCTCCTGAGCAACCTCAGGCTCGCGTCGTGCGTTCAAAACGAGCAACACGTCCTCATCAGCCGATTGCGCCACGTCCTCCGCAGTTGACACCCTCGTACGCAAGCCCAATCGTTATGGATGCAGTGCCAGCTCTCCGACAAGCAATTCGAGGAACGGAGCCATATCCTGTGCCAAGACACGCTCATCCAGTCTATGCCGGGATGATGCGCATGCCAGCTGAGCAGTATGCAAGTCCAAGGACTCCTCAGGATCAAGGTAGACCTGTGCATCAAACAATGACACTCCCTTTGCCACCACCACCGCCAATGCAATTACAGCTTCCACCTTTGCGTTTGCAAGGCTCTGGTAGCAACGATGGATCACGCTTACCGACTTATGATGAGGTTATCCAAGGAGCCAAGCTGCCTCGCAGTGGTACTGAGAGTTCAACACCTGCGTCGCTCGTCAGTCTGCCCCATGAACGAGGAAATACAGATGCGCCCCTTCTAGGGCTCTTGCCTGCATCACCGCCAGCTGATCATAACGCAGGAGACCTCGACGAATCACGTCGCGTCACTGGTTCTGGTCATCCGCTTCAAGAGAGACAGGATGAGCCACATGGTGGCAGAGTCGGAATTGACCAACTCTTGGCAGGCACACAGCCGCCATTGTCAGCTGCTACAATGGACTCGAGGGCTGAAGACAGTGGCAAGCACACTTAAAGGTGAGACGTCGGAACGATATTCTTCTCGTATAGCATCACTATTTTTTGGCTTCATACTTTCCCCTGTCATCGAGAGTGTTGAGTTGTACTGGTTGCAATGTAAGCGATGTCGCACTAGCCTCGAGCAGATCCACTTTGGCGTCAATATGCTTCTCGTACATGTCCCTCAGCTCGGCAAGCTCCTGCCTATGCCTCCTTTCCATTGCCGCCATCATTTGCTCTGCTTCGTCCATGAGCTCCTCACGAATCTGATCTTCCACTGCGATACGCTCGGCAAGCAATTTAGTGGCTAGATCACGCCAGTAGTCCAAAGTCTGAACTACTTCCTCGTCGTCACCATCTTGACGAATCTCAAAAGAGCCTTGACCTTGTGGGCGGGTCGACTGCCGTTGTGACGTGGATCTACTGAGTCGTTGGACCAATTCTAGTTCCCTTCCTTTGATAGCATGATTGCTTGTCTTCGGCCTGCCGAGACGACTGCTTACTCGAACTTGATTGGCATCTATTGCATACTTGAGCATTTGCACATTTTCATCGTAGAAGCGTGTAGGATCGATACACATGAGCATTGCCACCTTTTTATTAGCAGTAGAGCTCTTGGACCAGAAGCGCCCATCGAACAGGAGTTCTGTTAACTTCGATTGGCGAGCCGGAAAACGACCTTCTCCGGGTACCTTGAGTGCTTCAAGACATTGTCCTACTGCCATGAGTGATAGGTTAATGCAACCGGCTTCGCCTAATCGCATACCATGTGTGCCGGCTTGTTTTTGTCTTTCAGAACCAGCCAGATCCACCAGCGTCAATGCATGGCCATTCAGGTGAAATGTCAAGATTGCGTGAGAGCGAGAACTAGTGTTGTTTGCTTGCGTTGCGTATTCTCTTCTATTCAGACATGCTTGATGTACTGCTTGGCAGGCTTCAGTTGTCGTTCTAATGGGAAAGTGTTCAAGACCTGCAATATGACATGTCTCGATGCCTGCGTGCTTCGAGCGTTTGAGAGATAGAGGCGCTGTGCCAGGCTGTAACAAGTCCCAGAACTTCTCGTTGTAGAGTTCTGCAAAGGTCATGGTTATTGCGCCATGCATGGGTGTACCCTCCTGGATCGCTTCCAATCTGTCTACCAAACCTTCACCTCCTTTTGGCATGTCATCACAAGTAGAACGTGTAAGCCTCAAGAGTGCCCAAATCGTCAGTTGTACAATACCCGCTGTACTACCGTCTCCAAACATCGTATATGATTTGCCAGAACCTGTCACACCCATTGCAAAGACGAGTCCATTTGTGCCGTCTTGAAGAAAAGCAAGTACCTTTGGTAGTAACGCAGTAAGAAAGACATCAGCTTGTGTGCAAGTATCTTGCAAGACGCGTGAAAAGTCTAGTACTTGAGCATCACTCGAAGTGCGACTGCGAGAATGACTTAGCGGCGTGTGCAGCGTAACTGTGGTTTCTGACTTATCGCAAGAGACCTTTAAGTAATGAACCTCGCTTGTATGAGACAATAGCGGAGGTCTCAGCCTTAGGAAGGTATCCATGATGTATTTCACACCAAGAGCGACACCAAGAGCGACAACAAGTGGGTGTGTGTTTTGGTTCGCGGCCAAACAAATGTTGCAAAACAGCAACGACAAAGGCAAAACACGGTGAAAAGATAGAGGAGAATGGAGATATACAAAAGAATGTGAACACATCTACGCGAAATGCGTGTGTGTCGTCATACGAATTCATGAGAAGAGAAGGAGCAAATGGAACAGGAAATACATGATCAACGAATCCATGAGCTTTTCGAAAAAGGAGACAACAACCACGTCACTCACCGTGAGCTACTGCCATGGCCACGCGGACCTGTCGGTGGAATCGCCCCATATACAGCTGAAGAAGCTGTTGCTGCTGGAGAAGGTGGTGGAGGTCCTCTGCCACCATGCTGCTGCTGTGAAGGAACTGGATGCGCACCATAAGGTGCTCGTAATGGTGTACCACCAGGCGAAGGTGCATGAGGATATCCACCATAACCAGCACCGTTTGTCGGAAGAGGTCTAGACTGACCTGGTCGGAGCGGCGGAGGTGGACCGTTACCATATGGCGCGTACGCATGATCTCTCTGTGGCGGCGAGATGGGTAGTCGCGCTGGTCCCTGTGGTGGCGACAACGGTCGACGAGACAATCCAGCAGAAGAGGTATCCTGTGCAGTATCAACAACTTCACCATCCGACTGATCACCCTCTTCCTCCTCCTTCAGCGATGCAGAGCCAGCTGCTGGTTGTGACAAAGACGCTTCCTGAGCTTCTTTTTCTTTGCGCTGCTTTAAATACTCACTGACACTCAATTTCCTCACAATCTTGGGTGGCGTCGGCGGCTTGGGCTTCTCAGCAGAGATCACGGAGACAGGCGATACTGGTGGCGCAGTTGCAGATGGGTTTGCAGGAGACGCGGGTTTGTCGCTGGGTAGTGAAGGTGGTCCCATTGCTGTGTTGATGGCAGTCGGTCGAATGGGCGTCAGCGTAGGTTCATGTTTAACCGCGACCACTTCCGCGGGCCCGTTCGTTATAGTCGCTTGCACAACACCAGCAGGAATCGCTGCGGGTGCAATAGGAGGTACAGAACTACTCCCAGGAACTCCTGCAAAGTCGCCCCAAATCTCACGTTCCCTTGCACGCTGCAATGCCTCTTGGGCTTCTCGTTCCTTCAGTACCCTCATTTCTTCTTCCTTTTTCGCCGCTGCAGCTTTTTGTTCTCGCTCAGCAGCTGCAGCCGCTAACCTTCGTTGTTGCTGTTGTCGCTCAATCCGCGCTGCTGCATCTTTCGCTTGCTGCTCAACAGCACGTTTCGCAGCTGTTACACGTTCTTGCTCGAGGAGGTACATTTTCAACCATCGTTGTTTCCGTGGCATCGTCAAGATCGCTTCATCTGGGCTCGGTGGTCGGATCAAAGTTGCGCGTTTTGATCGCGGGAGTCGCGCTAATTTTGCTGGCCGAACACGAGGTTTGACGGGTGGAGGAGGGCTTGGTGATCGGAGGAGTTCGGGTTTCGCACTTTCTTCGAGGATCTCCTTGATGACTGCAGGTGTAACGGCGACTGTGGTCGTGGGTGTCGTAGGTGTTTCATCCTTGAGTCCAGATGGCCGTCGACTATGTGTTGGTCTTTGAACTGGCGCCGTGGCAGTGACAGCCGGGGTCGCTTGTGATAATTCATCACCTGTGTTCCGCCGCCGCCGTTTCGCTTTCGGTACTTGCGCATCCGACTGCTCCATCCGTGCAATAGCCATTTGGATCTTTCTTTCTTCACGCGACAACGGCGCATCCAACAATCCTCCCATCTCAACTGACGCCGCACGATCTCTCGGAGACACACCTCTAGAGTCTTCTGAAGGCGATCGTTTTCGCATACCGTTGGTATTCTGTAGATATCGCGCCACTTGACACTCTCGCGCCGCTTGACCACAAGCACACTCACCCAACACATCCTGCACCTGTCGTGCAAATTGCGTTTGTGCTGTAACATCATCTTCGAGTCCAGGTATCCGTTCAATCTCAGGCTTTGGCCATCCATACCCAACTGTCAATTCTGAACCGATGGACAACGCCTCACTCAGAACAACGGTAAATCGTAACGCACGCGGATCTGATTTTGAACGAGGCGCAACAGCCAGGGGCACAATACTACAATTCGGCCTGCACGACTTGCGACAGAATCGAAAGACATTTCCGGAGATCCGTGCATCAATGGCCAAGACGGTTTGGTCCACGAAGACGACATGTTGTCGTGGTCCCTTGATTTGTTGATAGAGGTTCTCCTCCTTTGCAATATACTGGCTTTGTAACTCCACAATACCGCTGAAATGGCCTACCGATGCGCCTGCGGGTGCTGGACGATCTGCAAATAAGCCATAAAGAATCTGTGAGCCACCGACTGTTTTGACGGTCGTGGACAAATTATCCGGTACAGCATCTGCTGGACAAATGGCAAAGGTGTCCAACTTGCTTGTGATGTAGACGCCCGCTTCTTCACTAACGATACATTCTTCCGTAAGGTTATAGTCGCGTGCATGGGCAAGTGTCAAACCACGCTCGAAGAGCGGTTGTCGCGGTGATTGTGTGCGTTCTTGGTGTGTTGTTGATGTGGCTGTTGAAGGGTGAGCGCCAAGTCCGCCACCGCGTGAAGAACGTCCCTTACCACGCCCACCACCCCCCGTGCGTCTGGTTTTAGTAATGGGTTGTCGTTCTTCCTGTATGAAGCGCTCAATATATCTCTTTGCAGCCGCAACGTCAAGTGGTCTTGGATCACACACATGGCAGTAATACGTGAGGAGTTCGAGATCATCTGTGAGCGGGTCAATGCCAACACAGGGCATATGTTGCCATCTCCCGCATCTATCGCACTGAATGGTTGCATTGTCGTCAACGTCGGATCCACAGATACAAAGGACTTGAGTCAGTAAATGGGTATCTTTGAGCATTAAGGTGTTTGCGGATTTACCCTGCTCGTTGAGTGCTTCCGCCGCTTGCTCTTGCGGCTGTGCGATGGAGGGAGGGGAGTTCGTTGAGGCTGGAGGGGCTGCGTATGCCGACTGGGAGAATGGCGGTGCGGCGTCAGGCATAGACCCGAGCCCTGCCTGTGTGTGTTGTGGCTCTGATGCGCTTTGTGGTGTTGCTTTAGTGTGCTGCCTTGTGCTGGAGGAGGTGCTGCTGCTGTTGTGTGAGCGGCATTGGCTGTGGTTGTGTTGAGTATACAGGTATCCAGTCGATACACGGCGAGTGCTCTGTTGAGTTGTTGTCTGTGCTCCCTCGCAACTCACGCGCGCAATTCTTTCTTCCTCTGCGGCGCCGTCTACGCTGCTGCTGCTAGAACGAGCATTACTGCTACTACTCCTGCTGCTAGAACGACTACTGCTGCTGCCACTGCTGCTGTGCTACAAATTTGCTACTCTCATCCGCCTCTGCCGCTGCTGATCATGTACTAGCATGGTCTTTGTCCTCTCCAAAGTAGAAGATGTCATTGAACTCGCTCCAGACACATCCAACACAGACACAGCCATCGCCCTCACCTCTGCCATCAATGCTAAATATGCAAACAGAGTCATCATGGATGTCGGACTCGCCATCTGCCTCTTTGATCTCCTCTCCCAATCAGATGGCATTGTCAAACCTGGCAATGGGAGTGCCTACATGACCGTTGTCTTTCGTGTCATTGTCTTTAGGCCCTTTCTAGGGGAGGTCCTGACTGGCAAGATCGCCTCACAGGATGCATCAGGCTTGAAGATTACCTTGGGCTTTTTTGATGATATCCAAATCAGCAGTCATCACCTACCAGAAGGCTCAACCTTGTATGCTCCCTTCTTCTTCTCATGTTGTCCACTAATCCTCAGTGACCTCTCTGAAAATATTTGGATCTGGGAAACAGACGGCAATAAGCTCTACCTAGACAACGACGAACAAATTCGCTTCAAAGTCGAGCACGAACAATTCATTGACTGTACACCCACACAGCGGAATCCTCTCCAAGCAAGTAGTGTCCCCTATGCTCTGCAAGCCAGTGCTGCAACGCCGGGTCTAGGTTTAATGAGCTGGTGGGAGGATTAACCATAGGATGTCGGAGACTTTGCTACTGTACAAGACACTCACCCGCTTGCTCCTCCACAGCCTGTACATGCAACTGCATCTCCAGCATCCCGGCAACACCAAAAAACGGACTTTCACCAAACACCAAGTCCTTCCAGTGCCTATGCTTATTGAATGGCACAGGTCCACACCACGCAACACTGCCATCTGGTTGTGGTTCTCGTGGTTGTTGAATCTTGCCAAGTGCAACAAATGGAGACTCTATGGATGCTTGTGGATGGCGTAGTCGTATTTGTGCTCGAAACCCCATCATCTCCCCACTCTGCATCATCAGTTTTATAGCTGCGTCTTTACTTTGTGATCCTGCTGGTGTAGAAATGGCGGATAACCCCGCATACACATCTTGACCGAGTTGAAGTACCCATTCTCGATGCCGACACACAAAGCGCACTTCCACCGTCCGCTGCGTCTGTAATCGTTTTGCAAACTCAGCGCACTGGATCGTTGCTAGGAAGCCTAGATTTGGCGATTCAGTGAGAATCAAGGAGACATCGTCACGCTCTTCCTCTAGCCATCGCACAGTCGGTGGCGCATCCTGCTTCATCCGTGCTCGAATGAGTTTATAGAGCTGCAAATCATCGTGCACCAAGGTCGCTTCAACCGCTTGTCGCAACATTCCCCGTGTCGGTGCAACCAATGCATTGCGTTGGGAAAGCAAGACGTGCAATGTGCCAGGCATCTTGGACGCGTCTACCGTCATCCAGTAAATCGGCTCTCTTCCTTGTACCACGCTGCTGATGGATTTTAAGGGGATGCCTGCACGAATGCAGGTGTCCAGGATGGTCTTGAAAACATCACAGGTTGCTGGCGTGGGATGGGTGAGGATATCGAGGTAGAGGGATGTCAGGGAGGTGGTGATGTCGCGTCGAGATGCACGAGAGGTGAGGTTTGTTGCTGGTTGATGGATACTTGTGATTGGCAGACTCGATCCATAGGAGCGTGCACTTGTACTGGTGGAAGTAGTCGACGGGCCTGCAGCATAACTGGACGCGTCTCGAAAATCTCCCTGAGCCGGTCGCTTCGTGTCGCTCGTAGGCAGAACGGGTGCAGTATCATCGTATGCTGGAGGCGGCGGTAGAGGAGGCTGTTCCCTGTCCTCTTGCGCCTCATTTGCCTTGCTCATCGCATCTCTCCAGCCTGTAGGTAAGTTGGTGGTCGTTGCTGCTTCTTGGCGTGGATCACAGACAAAAAAGACACAGAACAAGACAACACTCATCAACAAGAGCTCCATTGCATGACGACGAACCAGCCAGGCCCGTTGCTAGCGGCATTGCAGACACTCTATGGCAATAGCGAACGGTCACAGAAGGAACAAGCGAGCAAGTACCTGGAAGACTTTCAAAAATCTGTAATGTACCACGCTTGAGCATAGTGTTTAAGGCTGACCATCCAGCAAGAAGCATGGCAACTCGCACTCTCCCTACTACAAGAGGAGGCTTCTGTCGAAGCGAAACTGTTTGCCGCTCAAACCTTGCGCATGAAAATCGCACTCGATTCGCATCAATTGCCAGGCACAGCGCTTGAACCACTCCGCGATAACCTGGTTCAACTCATTGTACGCTATGCCACAGGACCCAAACCGATTCTTACTGCGCTTTGTGTGGCTGTTGCTACGCTTGCACTGCAACTCCCTCAATGGACAACTATGCTGCAGGATATGATGCAAGTGTTGTCCAAAGACTTGGACTCATGGCAAGCGCTATTACTTTTTCTCTCCATCCTACCAGAAGAATTGAGCGAGGACCGTAAACTAGGGCTCTCCCAACAACAACTTCAAGAAAGAGTAGAACAGCTCTTGACGGGAAATGCAAAGACGGTCTTGGAATTATTGTGTGTTTACACACAAATGACACAAAAGGAAGGACGCCGACCGAGTCCACTCCTCCTAACATGCCTACAAACCTGGCTTCGAGAGATCCCGGTGATTGATATGATTCGTTCACCATTGGTCAAATTGGCATTTTCGGCACTAAGCGATGATGATCTTTTTGAAGCTGCAGTCGACTTTTTGTGTGCAATTTTCGCCGAGACGAGCGAGGTGAATGACTCTTCCGTCGTCGCTAGTATTGAGACACTATTCCCTTCACTCATGTTACTACGGCCACGTCTTGCTGCCTCAAAGGATGACTCGGATGCATTCAGGGGTTACGCACGACTGTTTTCCGAAGCAGGGGAAGCCTGGGTCATCTTATGTGCTCGTCAACCACAGCAATTCAAGCCACTTGTTGAAGCAATTGCAGAAGCAGCAGCCGTCGACGAAGACTTGGAAATTGTTAAATTCACATTCTTGTTCTGGTACGACTTGAAGCAAGCGTTGCTATCTGAACGGTATGCAGAAGCAAAAGCAGTCTATGCACCCATCTATGCAGGACTCGTTGATATTCTCATTGCGCATCTACACTACCCCTTGACCAATGATGATGATTTATTCAATGGCGACAAGGAAGCAGAAGAAACATTTCGCTCATTCAGGCACGAGATGGGCGACGTCCTCAAGGATTGCTGTAATGTCGTTGGTGGCTCCATCTGTCTTGGCAAAGCCTTCACCAAAGTCCAACAACTTTTGGCATCGCCTTCAGCGCAATGGCAGCAAGTCGAAGCACCTTTGTTCTCTATGCGTGCAATGGCGAGAGAAATAAGTACAGATGAGGAAGAAGTTTTGCCACAAATCATGGAGACGTTGTTGTCGCTTCCAGAACACCCGAAGATCAGGTATGCAGCGACACTTGTTCTTGGTCGTTATACAGAATGGACTGCACGGCATCCAGAAGTCCTTCTACCGCAACTGAACTATATTACTTCAGGCTTCAAGCGGACCGATCGAGACGTGACTTCGGCTGCTGCACTGGCACTCAAACATTTTTGCCAAGACTGCAGCACCCATCTCGTCCCACATATTGCCCAATTACATGGATTCTACGAGCAAGTCTTGCCAGAACTCGATTTTGATTCAAAGCTAGAGACAACTGAAGCTATCGCACACGTTGTCCTTGCACAACCTAGAGAAGCTCTGCAACAATCGCTGCAACCGTTCTTACTGCCATTTAAGGAACGTTTAGCTGCTTCTGATTTGCAACAAGTGGCAGATGATGTCGAGCTGCTAACAGTGTTTTGCTGTACCGTGGACCCCTATGTCGAAGCAGGTGATGCTCACCCGTGTGTGGCGGCATTCAGTGAACTATGGCCAGCCTTATCTGCGCTACTCGATCGCAACGGGAATCATCCACTGATTGCCGAAAGAACTTGTCGCTTTATGAAGGAATTCGTTAGTCACTATCGACGACATGCACTCCCTTTACTACCAGTTATGGCTGAAAAACTTGCTGCTGGCTTTGCAACACATCAGCAAGGATGCTACTTATGGGCGTCTGGGGCTTGCATTCGCGAATTTGCAGATGCAGAATATAATGCACCAGAGACAGTCGATGCCGTCTGGTCATTTGTTGAGGGACAGTCTGTGGGTATGTTTAAATTGCTTTCCACAACCACACCAGAGAGCATTCCGGACGTTGTCGAGGATTTCTTCAGATTATCCATGGATGCCTTATTGGGCAATCCAGATCGCTTCCTACAATCTGCCTACTTAACGACTTTTATGCAAGCCTCCTTGGCATGTTTGTCGATGGAGCATAGAGACGCGCTGACTGCTGTCCTTCGCTTCTTGCGAGACTTGAGTGTCTGGCTGCTCCCGGAACCTCCAACGTCTGGGCAATCCATCTCAAATTCAGCACGACAAGCACTACAACAACTTATGATGACCCAAGGCCAAGCACTAGCAACGGCAGTCTTTGTCGGACAAGTCTATACCTTCCCACGCGATTGTATCACAGATGCATCCGGCGTGCTCCTGACACTCCTCGAATGGCAGCCAGAAGCAACGTTCTTGTGGATTGAAGCGGCATTGTCAACGCTACCTGCTGGTTCTGTTTCAGCGGATGAAAAAACGGGACTTCTTGGTAAAGCACAAACAGCTCTGCAAGAACCCGGCGATGCTCAAGCGCGTGTGAGGAAAGTGAGGAGTTTGTTGCAAGATTTCACGACGTTGTATCGACGACGAATGGTCAATTCGAGGCAAACCGTACGACATGAACGACAATTTCGGTTCTGAAGAGTGGATCAGTTCTCGACCGTCTTCGTTTTTGAGAAGCATATCTTGGGAAGAGAGATCCTTTGCCGTTGATCGTTTGCAAGAGACACGTCAGCCTCAAGCTGTATGGTGAGCTTCTATCGACTGGTGAGCCTGGCAAGCAAGGCGTTGGTGTTGTTTCTTAAGCTTTTGAGTGATCTTATTCAGCTGCAGATCGTTAGCACGACAGAAACGTGTCACGACCTTAGCGGTGTGATATCGCCAGGAAGCTGATAATTTCCTAGCATTTACGAGCAGCTTTGGTAGCACGACATCCCTTTAGCCCCTACAAAGACGCCATACCTTTCAATTTGAAACTTTGGTCTGATATTTTGCAGGGGTAAACTAGGCTAGTTCGAGTTTTCAACCTCCCAACATTGTCACAGAGAAATACTATACTAGACTTGACGATGCCATCCACTCCTGAACACTTCAAATCGAATTGCTGCTTCGTGAACATTAGGCACAAATCCTACACTGCTGGGAAAGTAACCTAATGTGAGGTGGGTTGCAGAGTCAAAATCGTGTATACCGATACAGAGAACACTTTTTCTCTACCAGGATTTGAGCGAATGGCCAGAAAACTGAGAAAAGATACGGCCGAGTCTGATGATTCTCGCAGAAATGCCTTAGAGGGCGGCCGCTTTGGACGTTGATGTGTGGAAACCATACCTGTGCATGAAGTTGATTACTCATGAGTCAATCAAATGCAAACATTCGGGTCCTCGAGGCACACTCACGCCGTAATCTGAAGCGACCTCAATATACCGAGCAGCTTGATTTCGTCGGTTCAATTGTCCAGCAAATTGCTGCCGACTGCCGACCCTGCAGGAGCCAATGCTAGACACATTGGGCAGACAGCGCTGAAGCCTAAGCCTTGCGAAAAAAGCTTCCACTGTGAGAGTCAAGCCACACAAAGAGGTGCAAACGTGTCATGATATTGTTCAGGCCACTGTGAGTGGAGGATCGAACGCTCATTCTGCGATGTCTAGAAGCTGCCGAGAGAATGCCTGAAAGCTTGTCCTATGCACGAAGCCAGTCTTATCAGGGCAATCCAATAGCCTGCTCATTCTTGGCATATTGACTGAGGCAAAGACGTAACTATAATAGAGGTTGATAGAAAAGCTCCTGATTCGCCTTGCTCGAAGCTGCAAACTTGCCATCGAGTGCTTCTTCCTCGGACGACACATTCTTGTGCATCATCTTTGGTTATAAGACTCTCCAGGCACTCGACAGCAGCATTCTCAGCATGTTCAAACAAGTCCTCCGACCCTCCCTGCAGCTTGTTCGAGAGGCGTCTGTCAAAGGGCGAGTCACGTTATTTGCTTCGTCATCGCCAGCAGCGGTTGCTGCATATCCTCGTTCCTTCACCACTACATCAGCAAACATGGGTGTTGAGAAGCAGACACTTAAGGAAGGCGACGGCAAGAACTACCCCAAGAAGGGAGACAAGGTGTCCATCCACTACACTGGCACCTTGGACGACGGCAGCAAGTTCGACTCGAGCCGTGACCGCGGACAGCCATTCGAGTGCACCATTGGCGTTGGCCAGGTGATCAAAGGCTGGGACGAGGGTGTGCCTCAAATGTCTATCGGCGAGAAGGCTATCTTGAGCATCACTCATGACTTCGCTTACGGCGAGCGAGGGTGAGTGGATCACAACAATGTAATACAGCATGCTAACAACTTAGATTCCCTCCTGTCATCCCTGCTCGCAGCAACCTCAAGTTCGACGTCGAGTTGCTCAAGATCAACGGCAAGTCCTCGTAAACGTATTGCTTTAGGCATATAAAGAATTGAATGTCAATTGAGCTTGAACGCCTTAGTAGAATACAAGTACTAGCTCTGAATCATGGATACCACGCTTGTGCATGCAAACTGCCCGCCATAACTGCTCTTCCACAGCCGTATCTTGGCATCGTCTCCAGCAGACGACAAAATCGTACCTGTGACATTGAAGCTGACTCGCCAAACAGGTTGACCATGATCATCAAAGTCGCCGATGCACTGCGTCTGCCACCGCCCTTCCGACTCAGCCAACTTGAAAATACGCACATGCCCATCCTTGCACGCCGTCGCCAGTTGATGCCAAGATCTGCCCATACTCGGCGCCCATGTGATGTCTCGTATCAGAGCTGGATGGGAAATCTCACCGGCGGGTCGCCATTTCCCAGAAGCACCATCTTGTACGTAAAGACGCACCGTGTCCATGCTGCCTACCGCTAGACTCGGCTGTGCAAAACGCGACGGACACCAAGTTAAGCAAAAGGAAGCCTCTGATTCACGCGGCGGCATCTTCACCACAGCCATTTCTCCGTCGTCCTCCCCACCACTACCCTCTAGCACTGAGAAGTCGTCCATCAACGTCCAGTGACTCAGGTTGTTGGGCTCAAGGGCTTCGTAGATTCGTACAATGCCATCTGCGGCGACACTAGCAAGTCGCAGGCCTTGATGTTGCGGAGCAAACCATATATCATGGACGGCAGCGCGCGCATCGACAAGTCGCGCGCGTTCGACCCAGCGCTTGCCTTCGCCGCCTGTCTCTTCAAAGATACGGACGGTACGATCAATGGAACAGCAGGCGACGACTTGACCATGCTCTGGATGTGCCCAGACGCATTTCAGGATGGATGCATCGGCTGCCTTCCATGAATCTGTCATTTGCCAGGCGCCTGCTGCATCAACATCAAAGATCTTGAGGGTGCGATCGGACGAGCAAGCGGCCATGCGCCGACCGTAGTAGTCGTAGGAGACATCGTGAATCAAGTCTGCTGCATCTGTCTCTATCGGCGTCCACATTGCATCTGGTGTATGGTCTTTTGTGTTGTCTATGGGCTATTTCGTTGCATCTTCAAACTCTTGACTTTCACCCTCCGTCGAACATTTATCATCCAGATTCCCTTCCTTGCCACATCTCTAGCGGCCTGCATTGGAGGCCTTCAAACATCCGTGATCCGTGAGCCATCGTGATATCACAATTTCGTCTCGCGTCACAAGCAACCTGCGATGTCGAGGGCAATCGCATCTGCCTGTACTTGTTCCTGAGCTTCGGCATACAGCCTGACGCACGCCTCTGTACCGCTCGGCCTGACAAAGCAGCGTGCGTGCGGATGCTTGCTCACCAAAGCATCTATCTTCTCCTGCACCTGCACAGGCTCCGTCAAGCGACGCTCAGCATCTGTAGTCTTGAAGATGCTTGGATCCTTTACGACGACGCGCATCAACCTATTGGGCAGATCAGTGTAGCATGCATCCCACTGCGCGGCAGTCCAACCCTTATGTGCCAGAATGGCTTCCACCATGAGTAAATCAGACAAGGCATCCCCAACAGTCTGGTTGATGAGCTCAGACATGGCTCGCAAGCACGCCAGTGCAGATTGCTGTGCAGGGCTCTGTGCTTCGTGCGCTTGCAGCGTTGCCAATGTGCTTTGTGAAAATAAGACGGTGCCGTGGCCATTCGACTCAAAGTAAATGCCGATATCGAATTGCTGTGCAGCGTGGTGTGAGTGCTTGACACCTGTAGGTGTACACAAGACAGGGACGCCGAGTGATTTCTCGAGGTAGGCCGTTGATGCACCATTAGCATAAGCTGTCTGCACAACACCAACACCAAGTGAAATACCAGCCTGCTTGGACAAATCCTGAATGAATTCTGCTGCGAGCGTGGCAATCTTATCACCGTCGAGAATGCAAAACTTGTCAGTCTCTGGGTCGACGTAATAATAAACCAGACGGTCTGCGTCGCCATCAAAGGAAGCACATCGACTGCCGGCAGGCACGCTCATGCCAGCAGGCATCTTGAGCTGTGTCTTGCAGTAATCAGCACCACAATTCAAATTGAGCACGGTTGCATCGTCAATCTTGTCATTGACCACTTGAATATCGAACAAGTCATCACCCACAACCTTTTTGAACTCCTTCAACTTGGGTGCACCGACCCCATTGGCACAATCGATGTAGAGCTTGTCTGCTTTAGCTTTGCCCTTCATCAATTGACGAAAGGCAGTCGCAAACTTAAGGTAGTAGCCTTGCTCCGTTGGCTCACCATAGCTTGCTGGTGTATTCTCTGTATTGACACAACGCACGAGGTAGTGAAGCTGTGGTGTCGCCTTGAGTCCGAAGTCTTGCGGCGTGCCGCCCATTGCGACAATACCCTCAGCAAGACTCTGTGCCAAAGGTATCGAAGAAGGCCGTGTGTCAACACCATAGATGACTTTGGCTTCCACATCCATATCGATCTTGAATTTGGCAATCAACATCTCCAACGTCTTGAGAACTTGGTTGTCGGCTGCATTCGCCAATGTGTTGGCATGCGGCTCCCATGCGATATCGAGCATGTCGCCATTCGGATCAATCATCTTGCATCCATTGTCAATAGCCGGATTGTGCGAAGCTGTAATCATCACGCCAACAACTTGGCCATGCAGTTTCTTTGAGCGCAGTACAGCCAGCATACCGACGCGGAATACAACGCTGTCAAGGAGATCGGCTCTGATTTACAGTCAGTCTTGGGATGCGTCGCGTCTCAATTGGGGTTCATACTTGGTCCTGAAGCCTGAGGTGCCATAGCTGAATGTATACGCTGGCTTTGGATGTTTGCTTGAAGCTGCCTGAACGCGCGCTGTATCGAAAGACATGACGCTTGCTTTAGACGTGTGTAGTGTAAGGGCGGTTAATTGGTTGTGTGTGCTATTCGCTGATATGACGCCGGCTCGCATCCACATCGACACCCAGTTCACTACTACCTACAACGCCCTCCTCCTTGTGCAGCAGGCAACGCGGCGGGTCAACAACCCCATTGAATAAGAGCGTCGCATAAACAAGGACAGCGAATCCAACCAGCTGCAACGCCTTGAAACTCTCCCAGCCCAATGCTAATGATGCAGCCCATATGAATAGTGTCCTGCATGCATCAATGGTGCTTCGACTCGTTGCCGAAACGCTCTTTGTCACACTCAACCCAAAAAAGTTGAATGAGGCGATGCTGATTGCGAACAAAACAAACGAGAGCCAGATGTGCCGTTGCTCAACAATAGTAACAATCCCGGAGCCAATATCAAATGTCCCATCTTGTCCTGCACTAGAGCCATAGAAGACATAGGCAGTGACCATAGCTGTTGTTGTAAGAATGACACCAAAGACACCTTCGAAGCCCGCGACCTTGAGTGGCTCGACTGCATAACGAGAAAGGATAAAGTCTTCAAGCACAAACTGTGAGGCGCTAAAGACTTGTGCACCAGTGATGAGCAAGACACCAAGTAGTGTATGCTGTGGCTTGCTCGACTTTTCATGCTTGCCCATCAGGCTACTCAGCCCGACGAGGAAGACACCGGCCGTCACCAGGGCGAGTGCTGTCCATTGATGCAGCAAAAGACGACGCTTGAGGAAGACAACAGAGAAGAATCCGACAAAGAGGACAAGGGCGCCTCTCAGCATCTGAAATGTACTTGCTGTGGTCAGTAGTAGGCCAACAGACATGATCGTCGTGCCGCAAATGTCAAAGAACGCAGGAAGTGCAAGATACAGCGTCGATGCGCCTTCAAGTGGCGGATTAGGTGAGTCTTGCTGCATACTAGCAAGTAGTACTGAGTCTGCCAAGTCGGTGTCTTGTGCCTCATCTTCTGGTAGTTGAGACACACCGATCGGTATGTAGCCTCGATCTCTTCGTGCCCAGAGCCAGATCTTGACAATGCCAATGACGGCAAGACACAGCGCTTCCCCCATAAACATGAAGAAACTCTGCCATATGGGAAAGGACGCACAGCCTGTCAAGGTACCGTGTCTGGGCACTTGACTGCAGCTAAGACCTTGATATTTGAGGAGTAGTGTGTTTAAGCACCCAGTGAGGAGCATGCCTGCTACAAGGACAAGAATCGTCGCCTTGGCCATCGCTATGGGGCCTAGGCCTCTTCACACTCGATGCTACTCAGCTAGCTAGTTACGCCAGTGCGCGTGTGACACCAGCAGTAGTGTGGTGTAGTGTGCAATTGTCTGTGCTGCAACATTCACCCTCATCACAAGGCTCAACTCATCAGCTGGCATGGCCAAGAAGAAAGAGCAAGAGAAGGGACAGCTAAAATCATGCATGTCCATCAAAGTACGGCATGTCCTTTGCGAGAAACAGAGTAAAGCACTGCAGGCCCTTGAGCGGCTGGATGCAGGCGACAAATTCAATGTTGTGGCAAGCGCCTTTTCAGAAGACAAGGCTAAGACGGGCGGTGATTTGTATGATCTAGGCTACTTGCTATATACTTAAGACTAATTGGAAATAGAGGCTGGATGCCCCGAAATACGATGGCGGGGCCATTTGAGGAGACGGCCTTTGGGTTGGCCATCTCGACCATAGACAAGCCCATCTACTCTGGCTTGGTAAAGACACAATTTGGGTATCACATCATCATGGTCGAGGCGCGCAAGTAATATAGACTCCTTGATAGAAACAGGCTCGTGTCCATACCAATTCCAATGTAGACATCTTGTGGTGGTCTGGCGCCAAGTCGTGTCGAATCCAGCAGAGAGGAAGAGAGCGCAGCCCACCACATCCTCAAACACAACTGCTCACGACACGGAGCTTTGAGCTGCTGCTAGGATGTCTGCCATCAAGAGGCCAACAGAAGAGTGAGTCAGCTGCATGTCTCATACATAATGCTAACATGACCAGCGCCTCTGCAAATCCTGCAAAGAGACTCAAGAATGGCGCGACACCCGGGACACCGACTGGCAATGCCTATGGTTCTGGTCCACTGACGCCAGGTCTGATGGGTCCACCTGGCGCAAGCGGACTCTATGCTGGGACCCCGGTCACAGGGAAGCGGAAAGACGACGGACTCGATGCAGGCGACCCAAATGACATGTTTGCCCATGTCGGTATAAACTTGCAAGATGAAGAACGCAACATGGTTTCCTTTGACTTACCGGCCAATGCCGCAGCGATACAGCAACAACGCTGGATGCAAGCGCAATGGCAGCAGCAACAGTCTCCACAACATCAGCGGCAACAATCACAAATGCGTGCTGCAGATTTACTGGATAAAGCAGCCTTGACTCGTTTTCTCAATAAAACACTCGAATCACAGGGTTTGAGGGCTTTTGATTCGGATGTCTACAGTGTGCTAGGTCTTGCGCTGACAGAGCGTCTCACACACCTGCTGAACAGCATGGTGGTGCTTTCAAAACATAGAACAGCGCCGCCGCCTGCTGGACCAGGCATTCGTCAACGGGATGATATTGGTAGGACATTGCGCGCGCTTGCAATCAAGGAAGCAAATGAAGAAGAACGCAGACGGACTGTAGCAGCTGCACGGAGACACGAAGAAGAGCTACGAAAGAAGGAAGCAGAGGAAGCCGGGGCGACTGCAGGTCAGCGCAAAAAGGCACAAACTGCAGCCGCAAAAGGCTTGAGTGAGTCTACTCTGGCACGGAATGCAAATGCCACGGCAAATTTGATGATGAATACAAGTGGAGGCAAGAAATACAGCTGGATGACGGGCGGGGCGAATACTAGCCAGATGCCGAGACGGCAAGCGGCAGGGCCAGGAGCTGTGGCTACGGTGTTCAAGCCTGGACAGGCGGAGGAGAAGGGCGTCTTGTCTCTCAGGGACTACATTGTCGCTGCTGAAGAGGAAGAGGAAGCGGTCGGGCGAGGTGGCCGCGCTCTCCTCAAGGCGTATACGATGCTCAAAGACTAAAAGAACAAATTCGTGTAATCACACATCGCTACTAGCACTACATCTGTACTGATAAGCTCTCCTATGACGCGGGCCCTCATCTTCGGTTCGACAGGCGCAGTCGGCAAAGCTCTTGCACTCGAATTAGCACATCACTCAAAGTACACCGAGATCAAAGCGGTTGTACGTAGTGACATCTCTTCGCAAGATTACTACGCTTCCTGTCCCGGCGCAGGAGCTGCCCAAGCCCCTGCTCATTTACAAGTTGCCAAGCTTGACTTCAGTTCCCATGAAAAACTCAGGGAGCAAGCAGCGCAGTTGCAAGGTTTCGATGATATCTATGTAAGTCTGGGCACCACACGCGCTACAGCCGGCTCAGCAGAACGCTTTTTAGAGATCGACCAGGAGCTGCCTGTTCTCCTTGCACAGCTTGCGGTCAGCAGCGGTGCTAAGCAGCCGGTCAAGCAGCACATCCTCTACGTGAGCTCCAAGAATGCCAATGCGTCATCCTTCTTCTTGTATCCAAAAAGCAAAGGCGCTACAGAGGAACGGCTCAAGGCACTGGGCGGGGCAAAAACACAAGTCAGTATCTTTAGGCCAGGATTGCTCGAGTTGCAACAGTCAAGGCCGGAAAGCAGGATGGCAGAGTCCATCTTTGCACCCATCATTACGTCCTTCCGACAAGTCGGTGTACGTTCCATGAGTGCCGGTGTTGGCGAGGTTGCCAAGGCAATGCGGAAAGTCGCTGCAGGTGAGGGTCAAGCGGGTTCAACGTTTGAGAATGCTGCCATTTTGCAACTAGCTAGCGAGTAAGAGCTTGCTATTATAGGTGATTTACTCCTCCTCGGCGGGCTTGCGCTTGGACTCCATCAATAGAACCAGCGCAACAATTTCCAAGCCGAGCATCGTGATGAATCCCCACACTATTTGGTCAGTCTTTCCCACATCAATAAAGATACACTTACTGCCGATGAACTGGCCCTGCGATTCTGCAGAGTGCATAGGGTTCTGGAACTTCCGCTCAGTCAATGAACGACCATACAATTCAAGACGAGACTCCGTGGTGTGGTGACGTGTGGCACGCGCTGATTGAAGCCTGAGTGCAGGCGAAACACGCATAGTGCGGACCGAGCGAGCAAGGACGTTGGCAATCATGACTGAGTCTGTGAGCCCTAGTGCGTTGAGTCTTGACCTTTAGCGGCAAGTCGTTCTGCTGGTGACATTGCGGCTCTTGAGTTGCCAGGGTTAGGTGATAATTCAGATGGGAAAGCAACTACAACCTCTTCAAGGATACTTCATGTGCTTCATGTTACAGCATCTATACCTCCCTCTCAACTAAGTCATCCTCCCTGTTGAGCGTCAATGCACGTGAGACCTTGCTCACTCCCTTCTTCAAGCCATTCTTGACCCACGCTGCTGTGCGAATTGGCTTCTTTTGCATGATGCCCCTGTGCCGTCTATGTCTCTCACGACGTGCAGCAGCTTTATCTTCAACCCATTCAGACACAGTGCGATGTCCTTTATCTGCAGCTGAATCGCTATCCATCCAGTCCTCGTCGGGTGGCGCTTCTAATGCCTTGTTGGGACCTGTTCGTGGTGTATCCATACTAGCAATCGATACACCAAATGTCTCTGCTGTAGACAATCGTTCTTCATTTGTTCCTTTCTCCATCCGCAAATCATCGTGCATACGCTTTTTGAAGGATTGTTCCGTCTCCCATGCTTCATGCGTTTGTGCAAGATCACTCGACCGCTTACAAAAGCGGCGATGTACAGGTGATAAACCTGATATCAAGCAACAATCCACCTCGAGGTAGCCAATCTTGCGCAACGAAGCATCAGACTCACTCAGGGAATTCTTCTTGAATCGTGCATAGTCTGCAGTTTGAAAAATTGGGATTTTGAGGATCGAGCGTTGATTGTCTTCAATAGCAGACAAGGCAATACAGCAACTGCCATAGATACCTGAAAACAATCCCTTCTTTGTGAAAGGTACACCACCGCGATGCATCTCAATACTCATTGATGTCGCATGTCGTCTTCGAATGGGAAAGATGAGCTTTCGTGGCATGTCCCAGGAGACATCACCATCGCGACCTGCGTGAATGGCACTGATGGTCTTGCGCTGTAATTGCGTATCAATGCGCAGACTACAATCTTGCAAAGCAGCGGCATCTTCCTCTCCAACAACAGCCTTGAAGGAGTACAATTTCAACGTACCCAGGTTCCAACCTTGTAAAGCCCGCGGTAATTGTAGGTCTATATTGCGGAAGAGGATGGAAACGCGCATGATACCATACCCAAGACCTTCAGCGATGGGGAACCAACGCGTTACTTGACCTTGGTCTTTCAGGACTTCCCCTAAATCAAGCGGCAGAATACCAATGATGGGATCATCTTCTCTGAATCGTTGATCACGCACAGTGATGCGAATCCTGGTGTCGGTACAGCAACGAATGAAACGCTCGAAAGAGGCATTGAAGATAGGTCTGTTGGTGAATGCCCGTGTTCTTGTTTTATAGACGAGTTCGTCATTGAGACTGATGCAGCAGTAACTGGATGGTGCTGATTTTGACTGATGTTAGCAAAAATAGTAGCCTCAAAAGACCTTACATCGTCCTCGGTCGCAACCTCGACTGCTTCTTCTGCAATGACATCGCCGCTCTGATGGTGAAAGGATGATTTAACAGAAGGGATACCGAGGTCATTTATTTGATGAATCTGAATGGACAGAACACCTGGGTATCTCATATCCGGCGGCAGTCTGCAAATAAGCTGCTCTTGCTTGCTATCCACTGTCCAAGCAGGTTGCTTCTCCTTGAAATCAGGATGATCTCTCAAATCAGGTGGCGTTCGCGTATCAACAAGGGGCGGCACTGGTTGATCGGGAATTGTTCGTTTACCGAAAAAGCCAATAGACCAGTGTAGATTTGCAGTCCTTGTACCAACAATCTTATCATTGCGCCGTTCAAAATGTCCAGCTTGTCGAACCAGTGTTGCCAAGTCCAATTCGACACGACCAAGCAAGTCATCAGCCGTGAACCGATCACTGTCCCACAAATTGACTCGAATCTTTTCACCAGCTATCGTTAGCATTCTCGAAGAATGAATGAGAAGGGTTACCTTTGACTGGGCCAGGCAGAATGGGCAGAAAGCAAGTCTCCTCCCAGACAGGCTCATGATCCTGCTTGATGACACGTGTCGAGTACGTTGTCTTGCCAAATTGAGAGTATTGTAGCGTCAGGTATGGATCCACCTTTGCGCGCCCAGGTCGATGATCCGAGCGTGGGACACCTGTCGCATGATGAAACGTGACCATGAGCACACCAATAGCAGCTGTCTCCTTTTTCACATCATCACCCACCATAAGCTTCGAAATGTCCAGCGTGTATGACCGTGGCGCAATCAAATCGCGTGCAACGATTTTGATAGCAAAACTGACAAGTTGAGAAACAAAAGGCAAATTCATGACGTTGAAGAAGCGTTGCGATACAGGTGTCGTTGACAGTTCAATCTTTGGCATACCAAGTAAAGTCAAGGTGCCATTCTTGACAAACGGCGGGTCAGGCAACAATTGGACACGCACACGAGCCTTGCCAACGATTCCCTGTACTTCCACCCAGATTGGAATTGGAATGCCCAGCACTTTGCGCAAACCCACCTGGAACCATACAAGCAGATGGATGTGTTTTGCCTTTGTAGAGAGCGACTTGTCCGTCTTTCCACCTCTGTAACCGAAAGACACCTCGATGTTGGCGTATTCACCCGCATCATCCTCGTCTCTGGCGTGCCCGTCATCGGGTAGATACCGCATACTCAGGATACGCAAGGGGACCGAGCCAATATCCAGATCACTGACCTTGACCGTATGCACAATCGATGGGACTTGCTTCTGCATGACATCTTCGAGCAAGTCGACCGGGCCTGCGAAAAGCTCTGGGTTGATGGTAGGCCAGATCGTTCGAACGATGTTATTGAGCCATTCC
Organism: Protomyces arabidopsidicola; assembly: GCA_003568695.1. Classification (NCBI taxonomy): domain Eukaryota; kingdom Fungi; phylum Ascomycota; class Taphrinomycetes; order Taphrinales; family Protomycetaceae; genus Protomyces; species Protomyces arabidopsidicola. The sequence continues at coordinate 186,258 of QXMI01000146.1, forward strand.
ACTGATTCGGGGACTTGACTCAATGTCGCATTCTCCCCACGGACACGTTCTGCCTCATGAAAGGTCTCTCGAAAATGGGAGGTAACGTTGTTGCGTACCCAAATCAAGGAACCGATTGCCAAGATTGCATGAATCCAGAGAAGCCAGCCAATAGGAAGGAACTTGGTAGAGAAGACAACTTGCAGTGTCAGCGATAGGAAGACAACCACATTGCCCCACTGAAACAACGCTCGTTGCGATTCTTCCATGAGTTCGCGCCACTCCGGTGGTTGCATTGGGTAGAAAAGGACATTTGTAGGATCTTTAAGGGGCACCTTGGACAGCATTGACAGGACACTTGCTGTTTTCGCTTCATCTGACGCTGCCATTTTGCTGTACATTGGCTTGACAATACTTTCGTTCGCCATGATGCGTTTTGTTGAACCGCGAACATGTTCTATCCATATATCGCGACCCGTCACAGGATCTTTGACCAGTTTCTGTCTTCTGCGTGCTTTCGCTTCCTTGCGCTCCACTTTGCGCTCCTCCTTTGTCAAGCGCACACTGCCATTAAACTCCTCCAGGGGTGTACTTGGTGCAGACCTGTAGATTCCCTCGGGGTCAGTCAGATTGGAGTCTGAGCCCGAGTCATGCTGTGAAATTCTCCCTTCTTCCTCTTCCTCATCCCCTACAACCGACTCATCTGGAAAGACATGCCCGCGCCCAACATCGCCCGCAGTTGAGTTGGTCTCCACAGTCCAATGCGTTGATTCTGCGGCTTTTGTGTTGATGCTAGGTTCCGGCTGTCCCTTGACAAGCTGGAGTCGTTTTCTATCTTGCTTCTGCTGCGCATGGGTTGGGAGGTCTGTTTCTCTTGGCGTTGCATCCGAGGGCGCTATATGGTGCGCATTGGGTGGGGGAGGGACTACTGCGCGTTCTGGCTCGGAGGGGTGGATGCCGTGAGCCTGGAACACTCTGTCGAGTGCCGGCTCTGTCATGCAGCTGCTGGTCTCTTTGCAGGACGAGCTGGCGCTGTTTGTTGGTTCTTGTTGGTTGTTTGTTTCCGTCGTGGATCTGAAGTCTCGTTTGCATGTGAAAACCAAATCTAGGAAAGCACAAGACTCGGAGGGCTTCAGGATGTGGATGGACAGGGCAGAGGTGACGGAGCTGCTTTGATGGGACTACGTGATGTGTTATAGGCACCATGTATCGGGTCGATGCAGTACATGCTTAGTCAGCAATATATCGAGATACTTCATGTCCTGCAGGCCGTCTTGGTGTATACAAGAGGTCAGTACCATGTAGTCAAGCAGGAGCAGATGCGACCCTGGTCCAGCAGCGGTCTGCAGCCAGGCCGTAAGTGAGGTGTGTCCCCGCATGAAACTGGGGCCGAGATGACGTGAAGCGCTAGATGGACTCGAGATCAAGGCTGCTCAGTCCCTGGCAGAGAGCGTCTCTTCCCTCACACCGACACAGACGGACCCTTCTCCATGTCACCGCCCTCTGAACGACTTGCTCAGGTATGCCCCTCTCCCATCCGTGAAGTCTGCAGCTGGCCAAATGTGCCGTACTGGACCCTTCCTCTGGATCTGCATGCGGCTGCGACACAACGACACCCAATTCACCCATTTTCACAGACTAACACACACCGTGTAGCACTCGAAAGCCATGAGTACACAAGAATCCGCCTTCTCTGACCTTCCGCTCGCTCCAGCAGATGCCATTTTCGCATTGACGGCGACATACAAGGCCGATTCATTCAAGGACAAGGTCAATTTGGGCGTCGGCGCATATAGAGATAACAACGGCAAGCCCTATGTCCTGCCAGTCGTCCACAAGGTAAGCATCTATGTTGATGGTCACATCCAAAGCTAATACTTAACAGGCCCATCAAATCATTGCAGCCGACAAGAACCTCGACCACGAATACCTTCCCATCGCTGGCCTTCCAGCCTTCACGGCTGCTGCTGCAAAGCTCATCTTGGGAAATGGCAGCAAGCCACTGGCTGAAAATCGTGTTGCGTCCATCCAGACCATCTCCGGTACAGGCGCCAACCATCTCGGTGCCCTCTTCCTCGCCAAGTTTTGGAAAGACGCGACTGTTTATGTTAGTAACCCGACCTGGGCCAATCACGCCGCTATTTGGCAAAATGTCGGTGTTCCCGTCGAGCAGTACCCATACTGGGACCCCAAATCGCGTGGCTTGGATTTCGCTGGCTACATGAAGACACTCGAGACGTGTCCCGAACGCAGCATCATCTTGATTCACGCATGCGCTCATAATCCAACAGGTGTGGATCCCACACAAGATCAGTGGAAGCAGATTGCAGATGTTATGGAGAAGCGAAGACTCTTTCCCTTCTTTGATTGCGCCTACCAAGGATTCGCCTCTGGTGACCTCGAGAAGGACGCTTGGGCGACGCGCTACTTTGTTGAACGTGGATTTGAGATGTGCATTGCTCAATCCTTTGCCAAGAACTTTGGCTTGTATGGTGAGCGAGCCGGTGCCTTCCACTGGATCGGCAAGACCGCTGATTCGACGAAACGCGTCAACTCACAACTTGCAGTGTTGCAGCGTAGTGAGATCTCCAACCCACCTGCGTTTCCCGCGCGTATCACATCGCTCGTGCTCAACGACGAGGCATTGTTCAAGCAATGGCAGGGTGAATTGAAGGGCATGGCGGACCGTATTATTTCTATGCGTTCAGAACTCTTTGGTTACTTGCAACGTTTGCAGACTCCTGGCGACTGGAGCCACATCACCTCGCAAATTGGCATGTTCTCTTTCACTGGCTTGACACCAAAGCAAGTTGCGTTCCTCACAGACAAGTATCACATCTACCTCACCAAGAATGGTCGTATTAGTATGGCTGGGCTCAATACAACCAACTGTGAGTACTTTGGCAAAGCAGTGGATGATGCCGTCAGGAATGCATAGTAGAAAGGTTTATTGTCAATCATAGACAATCAAGGGGGATTTATATCATGCGCTCTTTCTCTCGCTTGCATTTATGCAACCTTTGTTTCTGTAGAGGCCATCTTTTCTCGAGCACGCAAAATGGCATCCTCTTTACGCTTCTTCAATGTTGCTTCGCGTTGCGCACGCTCTTTCGACCAGGTATACTTGACATCGCCCGTTTCTGCTGTCCGGCCCTGTAGGTTGAATCGCTGCACCAGATCAGGCTGTTGTTGCTGCTGCAGTCCAGATGATGCTGCAACTTGCCCACCTCGTGATGCACCCGCAGCAGTACCAGCAGAGGACGCTGGAGTCGTCGCACGATAACTGCTGTAAAGACTGTCTCTTGGACACGCCGGTAGAGGCCGCTCAGCAAGCAATGTCTCAATTGTCTGTTCGACATTTCTCGTCTTTGACAAGTCATAAGCGATTGCAGCGCGGTCTATTTGAGGGAACATGACAGCGACATGGTCAATGTTGCGATCGACCCAGGATTTAGCCTCGTCTTGTGAGAGGGTCGATTCCTGGGTGAAGTATTTGAGGAAGAAGAAGAGAATAGCTGCTGCGACGAGGAGCAAGACCCAGCTCATGCCGCTTTTGTTTGAGAGCAGATGGAGGAAACGCTTCGTCGGTGTCTTTTGGTGGATTACGCGCCCTCTTGCGCCTTCCAAGAAATTCTGAAATTCTGCGACATCAAAGCAAGAAGAATAGACGCCTGTTAGATCTAGACGACATCCATCAGCTGCATGCATAGAGCGATAGGAAGGGCCTTTTCCACTGCACGGCGGCTGCAAGCAGTCCAAGATCCGTATAAGACCCTCGGCGTCGATAAATCAGCCGACAAGGCGAAGATCAAAAAGGCCTACTTCAACCTAGCGAAAAAGTACCATCCCGATAGCAACAAGGATCCCAAAGCCAAGGACAAGTACGTGGAAGTTCAAGAAGCGTATGAGATTCTAAAGGATCCCTCAAAGAAGGAGCAGTTCGATACATACGGCGCCAATGGATTCGATGCAAATGGTAATCCACAAAACAATCCATACGGCGGATTTGGTGGGTTTGGTGGAAATCCTTTTGGTGGTGGAGGTCCCGCTGCTGGCGGATTCAATTTTGAAGACTTGTTTAGTGCTTTTGGTGGTGGTGCACGGCAAGCAGGTGGCGCGAGCGGACGCAGTCAGATCCTCGTGGGCGATGCGGTTGAAGTTGCTGCAACCATCAGTTTCATGGAAGCGGCAAAAGGAACAGGCAAGCAAATCACGATTGAACCTTTGGTCAAGTGTCGCCCTTGTACAGGCAGTGGTTTAAAGCCTGGAGAGAAGAAATCAGCGTGTTTGGCGTGTGGTGGTGCAGGAACGCGTGTGCACGTCATGCAAGGTGGGTTCCAAATGCAGATGACTTGTGAGGTTTGTCAGGGTGCTGGTATTGTCATCCCTCGCGGGAAGGCATGCGATACGTGTCATGGCGAAGGTGTCGTGCGAGAGAGAAAAACGGTGAAGGTGGATATACCTGCTGGTATTGAAGATGGTATGCGGTTGCGTGTTGCAGGGGAAGGCGATGCTCCACAGACCAGCGGAGCGCCGCCCAATGTCTCAACGCGCAATGGAGACTTGTATGTGCACGTTCGCATTCAGCCATCCAAGGAAGGCTTTGCGAGAGAAGGTCCAAACTTGCGGTACAAGGCCACCGTGCCCATGACAACCGCGGCTTTGGGCGGCCACTGCAAGATCCCGACGCTGGATGGAGATGTCAATATCAAGGTCACTCCAGGGACAAGCACAGGCGACGCTATTACCATGACGGGCAAAGGGATGCCTCGGATTGGCAGTGATGCAAGAAGTCGTGGGCCTGGTGACTTGACGGTTGAGTTCAAGGTACAGATGCCGAAACAGCTCGACCCGAAGCAACGCAGTCTTTTGGAGCAACTTGCTCAAAGTCTGGGTGATGCAACAGCACGGAAAGACGAAGGCAAGCCAGGCGAAGCTCCCAAACCGGGGGATAAGGGTATTTTTTCGTCCATCTTCGACAAGTACAAGGCAAAGGACGAGGGTGCATCTGGCGGCGAGACGAAAAAGTGAAAGCATTGCATCATTTCTACATATAAGCGACTTGACTTGTACCCCACTCATCATATAGTCCACTCTGTTAGCATGCAGATTTCCCAGTCTCGCGTATCTTTGACTTTGGAAGGGGCACGTCTTGCCACTGCTGCGGCAGAAGCGCATGCCAAGAAGATTGGCGTGCCCATGAACATTGCTATTGTCGATGATGCCACCCACCTCCTGTCCTTCTCACGCATGGCTGGTGCAAAGCTGACATCCATCAGTATTGCCCTTGACAAGGCCTTCACTGCAGCTGGCCATCGACTGGGAACGCACCAGTACAAGGATGCCGTATGGCCAGGAGGTGTCGCTTTTGGCATCAACTGGTCGAATGCAGGCAGGTTTCAAACAATAGGCGGTGGTATTCCCTTCTTTGGGCTGGATGGACAAGTCATTGGTGCTATCGGTTGCAGCACAGGTTCTCCTGCACAGGTAAGGAGGCAGAGGTGCAAGGGATTGTGCTAACAACTAGGATCAAGAGTGTGCACAAGCGGGTGTGGATGCAGTGCATGCCTATTTACGCAAGGACTTGCCTAACAAGGCGAAACTGTGATGATACAAGCCGAGGATGGGCCATTTGCTAGGACTTTGGTATGTACACGTACACTGCGCCATAGAAAGGTCACCATGCCCGGAGGAGCCGACCCTCCCCCACAACCACCACAACAATTCCATGGCAACCCTCGAACGCGTCTTCATCGCTGCAGTCCTCGCCCCTGCCGTCGGCCTTGGCTTCTTCCCAAAACTGACGTGCGATGGATTTGGTGTTCCCAATGCAACCGGCGCAACACTGCACTTCTCCCGACTGATGGGTGTCCGCGGCATCATTTTCAGTCTTGCCATTATCTTTGCACCGCGCAACAGTGCTGAGCGACAGATGGCCATCAAGATGGCTGCATTGTCGGAAGCCCTGGATGTCGGCGTTGGTGCCATCAGTTACTTGCAGGGTGATATGGCTGGAGGGCCTGCACTGCAATCAGCCGTTGCTGCTGGCGCTGTTGCGTTGCTTGGATACTTTTCCCTCTAGTGTTGGCACAGTAGATGAAGCAGTCGAGGGTGACATTGAGTACCTAGTTGCATCAGACTACTGCACACTGCCCTGGCTTCTTCGTGCACCGATGCCTTTGCAAGTTAAGCATAAACTGTCTTCTATGTCCCGAGATAACGGCCCCGCAGTTCCCCAGATCATGCAGGCGTCGTCATCGCAGCTCGTCTAGCAACCGGCAGTGTCGTTGTCAAACCCTTGGCCGTGACGCTCAGGAACAGGCAAAGGCATCTATCCTGGAAAGAAGTAGATGGCTAGGTAGTTTGTGAAATTGCTTCCCTCTGGGGGTGAGTGAGGACGGATGACATACAATAAAACACTATGAAGTACACTCTGTCGCTCGCGCTGTGTGAGCTAAAGTCAAGCTCATAGCACTTGGCTTCTTGCTCATGCCCACTCTGACTATGATGGTGAGTCCACAATGAATCATAATGCATGATGCACAATGAGCATGCTCACTACCCAGAGCACTCGAATGCACTGCCGCATGCGTTGCACAGCCCACCGGATATGCAATGTTGCCCCTGCCCTGTGTCTTTGCGTGTGGCCCCTGAGCCATGTCGCAGCTGCAAACAGGACCTAAGCTGATGAGTCTACGTGGACTGAGGAGTACGCTAGTGCGTCGCAGCATTTGGCTCGCTGGCTTCCTTTTGGGGGCGTATGACGTGTGATTGGTCAGACCCGCAGCCCCCATCCCCCATCCGACGCGCAACCGTGGACTTGCCTCGACTGCTGCTGCTCCTGCTGCTGCTCTCTTCCCTCCCTTACATCCCCAACCCAACCCTCACGCTGCTCCCAGTGACACCAGGCCTCTTCCATCCAAGCCCACAACAGGATGGTCCAGTACAAGTTCTCCCTCGGTACGCGGACAGTCCCCCAGGTGTGCGCGCGCGCTAACAACTCCCTACAGAAACAGACGAAGCCGTGCCGCAGGGACATGGCAAGATCAGGCGCTCCATCCACGCTGCGGACCAGCTTCTGGTGCAGCCTCACCCAGACATCCATACCATCTACGATATCATCCAGTTTGCAGCAAAGTCATTCGGCAAGAAGAATGCAATTGGTTGGCGCACGCTCATTAAGGAGCATGTCGAGGAAAAGACAATCACCAAGAAGGTAGGTGGTGAGGACAAGCAAGTACAGAAGAAGTGGACGTACTTTGAATACTCAGACTACAAGTACCTCACGTTTGTGGAACTCGAGGAGCAGGTGCGACAACTCGGTAGTGGATTACGACACATTGGCTTGAAGGCAGGCGACAAGCTTGAAATCTTCGCAGGGACCAGCGCCTTCTGGATGCTCATGGCGCAAGGTGCCAATACGCAGTCCATGCCAATTGTCACTGCGTATGATACGCTCGGTGAAGAGGGTCTTCACCACTCACTCATGGAGACAGAGGCGAAGGCCATCTTTACAGATGCACCGTTGTTGAGTCAGTTGCTCAACGCTTGCAAAGACACCAGCATTCGTCACATCATCTACCGCGGCACGCCCGCTGAGGGCATCATTGACAAGCTCAAGAAGGCCTTCGACGTCGACATCTCCTCCTTCGAAGAGCTGCTCGAACGAGGTAAGGCCAATATGGTGGATGTGGTCCCTCCCAAGCCGGATGATCTGCTATGCGTCATGTATACCTCAGGCTCAACCGGTGTGCCCAAGGGCGTGTTGCTCAGTCATCGCAACGTCATTGCAGCCATTGCCGGTGTCGACAAGGCTATGAATCGCTACATCAACAAGGAAGATTTCCTCATCGCCTTCCTACCTCTTGCGCACATCTTTGAATTTGTCTTTGAAAACATCACCTTGTACTGGGGTGGTACCCTGGGTTATGCAACAGTCAAAACACTTACAGACACGAATATGCGCAATTGCAAGGGTGATCTAGGTCTCTTTAGGCCTACCATCATGGTGGGTGTCCCCGCAGTTTGGGAAATGGTACGAAAGGGTATTGTTGCAAAAGTCGCTGATGCACCTTTCATTGCACAAAAGTTGTTTTGGGCAGGTATTTCTGCAAAGGGCTTCTTGAGTGCGCTTCACCTACCTGGCTCTGGTATTCTGGATGCTGTTATTTTCAAGAAGATCAAAGCTGCTACAGGTGGTCGTTTACGATACTGCCTGAATGGTGGTGCGCCGCTCTCAAAGGAAACGCAAATCTTCCTCAGCAAAATCTTGTGTCCTGTTCTCGCTGGGTATGGACTCACGGAGACCTGTGCTACATCGACCATTTTGCCTCCAGAAGGCTGGACACCTGGTGTTGCTGGTGCGCCACTTGCCTGTCTTGAGTGTAAATTGGTGGATGTTCCTGATGCAGGCTATCTCACCTCACACAAACCACCACAGGGAGAAGTTTGGCTGCGCGGTGATTCCATCACTGCCGGCTACCTCAATCGCGACGAAGAAAACAAGGAAGCCTATGAGGATGGTTGGTTCAAGACTGGTGATGTTGGACAATGGGAACCCAATGGTCTCTTGGCCTTGATTGATCGCAAGAAGAACCTGGTCAAGACACTTAATGGCGAGTACATTGCGCTTGAGAAGCTTGAAAGTTCTTACCGGACGTGTGCGCTGGCTGCCAATGTATGTGTTGTTGCGAATGATAACCACGCGAAACCTATTGCCGTTATCTTTGTGAACGAGGCGGCGCTCAAGAAGTTTTGCGATGGCAAGGGACTCTCTGGCGACCATCAAGATGCCGAGGATATGGTCAAGGATAAGAAGATTCGGGATGCCGTGTATCAAGAAGTCGTCGCTGCTGGCAAAGCAGGTGGTCTCAGTGGTATCGAGCTCGTTGGCAATGTGGTGCTCACCGATATCGAACCGACTCCACAATCGAAGCTGGTCACGTCTGCGCAGAAACTGCAGCGCAAGCCTATCCAGGAGAAATTCCAGAAGGAGATTGAGGCTGCTTTCAATGAAATTGATTGAGAGCGACAAGCAATATATAGGACTCTGCACGACTGGAGATGGGGCTCAAGGACTGTTCAATTCAAATCGTGTTTGTCTAAGTATTTACCGCAGGGTCATCGTAGTAAGTAATGTTTTCACTGCTTCCATCCACCACTTCCACAACTTGTACAACTCATAGCATTCACGTGTTTGCGGGGTCTCAGACACGGCAACTGCCGCGAGTAAAATATTACGCGCCCCTGCATCAGCGCTCGCACAAACCGCCGAGACGCCGAAGCCTATAGCGACAGCTTAGCAAAAGCACAGCAAGGCAGTCTTGCCATTTCTGACGCGTATGTCGAGTGTCTCGACGGCTGCAGGATCCGGTAAGGATCTTGCGAGCCAGTCTGTGTGTTCCACAGAAACGCGTTATGAGCGGTTACCCGTGAAAACATCGTGGAAGCCGTGGATCAGAGCGTATCATGCAACGAGCGATCTCCTCAAATACCCGTACCCTGGACGGGGTACACAAGAGGATCCGTTCGTCATTGACTTTCTCCCTGGCGATGTCGAGAATCCAATCAATTGGTCACATGCGTACAAATGGTTCGTGTCAATGGTTGTCTCGATTGCGTTGTTTGCCATCTCTTTTGACTCCTCCGCATATGCAGGAGGCCTGAAGGGTATCATGGAGGAATTTGGTGTTAGCGTTGAGGTTGCAACAGCAGGCATCTCCCTTGTCTTGCTAGGATTTGGGCTTGGCCCTTTGCTCTGGTCGCCACAATCAGAAGTTTTTGGTCGTCGACAGACGTATGTGGTGACGTATGGTGCAACAGTCTGCTTCCTTGCCGGCTCAGCAGGCGCCCGAAACATTGAAACACTGCTGCTCATGCGCTTTTTTACAGGTGCATTTGGCGCGAGTCCGCTCGTCAATGCAGCAGGCGTCGTTGGTGACGTGTTTGAAGAATCCAAACGCGGCATTGCATTCAGCTACTTTGCAGCAGCGCCCTTTGCCGGACCTGTTGTTGCGCAAATTGTCGGCTCTTGGGTCGGTCAGATTGAGGGCTGGCGATGGGTGATGGGCGTAATGTGCATTTTCACATCCGTCATGTGGATCATTGGTTGTTTGTTTGTGCCAGAGACTTACCCACCAGTTCTCCTTCGAGCCAGAGCGAAGAAGATGACGAAGGAATCAGAGAGCTTGTACATCTCTCGCTATGATGCCGCAAAACGGCTTGACCTCAAAGCACTCTACAAAGTAGCACTGCTACGACCCTGGGTCATGCTGTTTACTGAACCCATCGTTACGCTCCTTTCAATCTATACGGCTTTTGTCTATGGAGTGCTGTATCTCTTCTTCACTGCCATGCCGATCGTCTTTCACCAAGATCGAGGCTGGTCACAGGGCATCACGGGTCTCTCCTACATTGGCATCACTATTGGTATCTTTGGCTCCATTCTGTACTCTGTCTTTGATGACAAGCGATACCAACGTTGTATCGCGCGCGCTGCCTTGACTACACCGCCAGGTCAAAAGCCAAGAGCCCCGCCGGAATCACGACTACCACCAGGTATGATTGGCAGTGTCATGATGCCCATTGGTCTCTTCATCTTTGCCTTTACCAATCGCAAAGAAATCCACTGGATCGTGCCTATTGGCGCAACTGCTTTGTTTGGCTGGAGTGAAGTGGCCGTTTTTCAATGCAGTCAGACGTATCTGGTTGATTCTTATGGGCTGTACAGTTCTTCCGTTTTGGCTGGCAGCACACTGCTTCGAAGTCTCGTCGGTGCAGCATTCCCGCTCTTCGGAACAAAGCTCTACACTGCACTTGGCAATCAGTGGGCTTCCTCGATACCGGCATTCTTGGCATTAGCATGCGCACCATTCATGTTTGTCTTTTACAAAAAGGGACCAGAGATTCGTCGACGATGCAAATACACTGCCGAGGCAGATAGAGTCTTTCACGAGTCATTCAAGGCGGATCTATCAGGAGTACCTGATCTACAAAGGAAACGTACTAGGGACGAAATGCATGAATTGCATAGAAGTGTGAGTGTAGTCTAATGATGGCTTTTTGTAATTCCTAGCCATATATCAAGCATTTACGAAATCCGAGAAGATGTGACCGGTAATCTGGTCAGTTGCGCCTTGCGGTAGATGGTAAGGAAGTCAATTCATGGGGCCAACCAATTCAGGGGTAATTCAACAAATTATTCACAGCGGTACAGTGATATCGACAGTGAGCTTGCAAATGCATAGAAAGGTCAATGAAATGGATGTATACAGAGTTTGCAATGAATGCCAGGAAGGATCACCAACTGCTCTGTTCTACGGTCTCATCACCCAATAATCATTCTTTGATAATGCCACATTGTCAGACACACATCAATCTGGCCTCAAGCCAATAATCGATACTTTCTCAAATCCAGACCTGGACACACGATATTGGCAAGTTTCCCTACTCGGCAAATCGCGCGTTGAGGATTGATAAGCATCGGATCGCAATGACATAGCCAATAGAGACCAAGGTGGTGACCTTCCAATTCAGTTCTCAAAAACGCAAAGAAAAAACGACGCTGACCAGGAAGGTAAACGCTACCAGAGTAATCTTCTGGGTAGCAGAGTAAGAAGCGACCCTCGGAGGACCAGATGACAGGGAAACCAGGCAAAATCTCGGTATACTCGCACCAAAGCCATGTGTGAAACCTTTCAGACGTATAGTATGAGCCCTCATTGTTGTAGGCTCTCTGCGGTTCCAGCTTTTTCAGAGGTATGGCGTTATCTGCCATGCTGCTATTATTGACGTGCAACGGTTGAGATGCAATTGTGATTGAGAAGTGCAAGACGATGAACGAAAGCATCATAGCTTCTTGCTGGCCATATTGAACTCGGACAATTGAGGTTCTTATAGATGAACAATTGCACTCCCCAACAGCAGATCGTACAATGCTCAGCTGCTACCCAGCGCAAAATTGTTCTCAGAAAGGCATCTGAAGAGAGTGGCCCAACAAATTTGGGTTGCAAGATCAGCCGCTACAAGGACATGCTTGCATGGCATAGTTAGACACGGGCATACAATGCATCTGAGTTTGAGCGAACATAAAACAGTTGCACGACACTGACATGTTTGAGGCTACTGCAGACGTGTTGTCCACGGTCAAAGCTAGTCGTCTAGTCCCTTGCCGGCAACAATTGGAAACCCAACCAGGGGACATCTCTTTATAGGCCAGGAGCACCAAGCTGCATGAGGTCGCATAGCTCAGTTATAGCCAGAAAATGGTTGAGACGAATTTCAGATTGAGTTGCCGAAGGTGCTTTCGACTGAGCTTCCTCGGCCTGCATACGGGTAGTTGATGCTTTTTCTGCCCATTGCCAACGGCTAATTGAGAAACGAGCGAAGATACAGATGGACTTGGTTGACTGAGCGAGCTTGTTCAAGTCAATGTGGAGCCGATAATAAGCAGATGTGTCCCTACCAAATCCAGCACCACATGTACATGGGTATGATCAAGTTGTCATTCTCAGAACTGATCCCTTCCAGCAGACTTGTCATGATTGCACCCAAGAGAAAACGAGCTCGACTCGATGCAGTCATTGGCGTTCCTGTCCAGCCAAACAACGCTGCAACCGCTCCACCTAGTGTGACGGCGACAATAAAGGCCAGTGTGCCTTCCAAAGACTTTTTGAGACCTGGGTATTTGTGCTTGCCGAATTTCTTGCCAACAATGCTTGCTGCAGCATCACCAACACCGAGTGTGAGGACACCACTAAGAAGAGCAATGTGCGGGGAGGTCGAATCCGTTAGGGAGATCCACACGGGCGCAGAGACGCCAAGGAGCAGGAAAAGATGACTGACGACGAGGTGGCCTGCATGATCGCGAGCATCTGTGAAGCCACTGAGAAATTTGTGAATGGGAATGCCAAACGGTGCTACGACAGCAACGCGGATGACCTCCTCAAAGATGAAAGCAGCCGTTGCGAGACTCAATGCCAGATAACTCAAGGGCGGATCTCGATTGAGTGTTGGCAAGAACAAGACGACAACGAGACCGTGAAAGAACTTGCGGCGTCGGTCGAGTGCACGCGATCGGCGTTGCTGAGTGTCTTCATCTTCAAAAAATACGTCGTCGTCCTTGGGTGCAAGGAGCTTGATGGCGTTGCGCGGAAGACCAAAGAGACCGCCAACGGGTTTGCTGCCCCAGAAGTAGATGACCACAATGACGCCGGTGCCAGCAACTGCAAGCCAGTAGGCGATCAGAATAAGACGAGGCACCGTCAAGTAGCTGATGAGCCAGATAAACGGATCCTGACCAAGAGAAATGCCAAGCCAAGGACGCACAGCAAAGAGGACAACAAGAGCCATGACAACATACGCTTTAGCAGCTGCTGCCAGTTTGAGCTTTGCACAATTCTTTGGTCGATGTTGTGGCCTGATTTTAGCCAGCTTGATGCTTTGTTGTAAGAAGGGTGTCGCAACCATACAAGCGATAAGCAGTCCCCAGAGCATACCAAATAGCAGAGTCTCGTAGAAAGTGCAGTCTTTATGCAGGTAGCGCCAAGTGAAGGCAGCAAAGGCCTGACTGATAAGGGACAGCTCGACTTCCTTGAGGGATGTGCCAGCAAGCATCTTACCAAGCGCGTGAATCTGAAGGGAGAGCAAAGGCCTCAGTGAGTCTGAGAATAAGTAGCCCAGCAGTTCCACAAGCGTTGCTGCGGAGGGTGACCATGAACCAAGTGGCCGAACGTGGTTGAGAAAGGTGTACAGGAAGGGAATTGCACCGAGTAGCGAGCTGCTGCCTCGACGATATACTATTGCATGAGGCAAGACAACCGTGTAAAGCAAAAAACTCGTCCAGCGATGCCATTCAGCATAGTATAGACATACAGCAGAGGTTGCCAGGGCGACAATTGCAGCCCAACAAAGAGACTCTCTGGTCCAAGTAGCAGTCCCTGGCAGCGCATAGATGCTGAGAACCAAGGCCCATTCACCCAGCTGGTAGAAGACAGTCTTCATCTCATGGCTTGTGAAGTCTGCTGCCTATGAGCATGATGCTACCTTCGTCTCGCTATTTTCCTGTGCACTTTTCTCGCGCTCGCCCGAATCCAAACACTTGCGCAGAACAGCCTTTAAATCCTCCGCAGCTTGTTTCGAGCCAACCCGCATCGCTATCCACACGCCTTTGCCATCCTCGACACCAAACAGCTTGAGTGTCTTTTCTCCCAATGCTTCGCCGCCGTCCTCGAGCTTGTATGTGTTTCGTAGCGGCATATTGAGGATGACCCGCAGCACGGCATCGGCGCGCATAACGAGTCGGCTACCGCGCTTCGTTTTCCCCTCCTTGTCTGCTTCGAGTACTCTCAATGTGCCCAGCCCTCGTTCCTTCCAGCCTTCATTAGCAGCTTCGGGATTAATGGCATACAGCTTTGCCTTAACGGTGTGAATACATGTTTCCCCTTCCTCGCCAGTCGGTACGACTGTCCGCTCAAGACCGCGCACGGCAACGTATTGTTCGTCATCAGCTGTTTCCTCCTCTTGTTCTTCTCCGCTCTCTTCCTGCTTGTCGAGAAGACTGCCAAAAGTGCTTGAACCAGATTGTCCTAGGAGTGATCCAAATCCCGTAGCACTGGATTTGCTCTTGTCGGTGCCAAAATTGAAGGCTGAGCTCGAGCCAGACGCACTTGCAAAGCCAGATGCGCTGCCGAAGCCACTAGCAGTAGCGAATCCAGAGGCGCTACCAAAGCCAACTTTAGGTTTATCAGTCGCAGGTGAGGCGTCCTTGGTAGCTGAGAGATCCTGATCTGCAGGTTCGCTGGCAGCTGGCGCATCCTTTGGCGCCGTTTCAGCTTCTTCCGTCGTCACGGCAGGTAGTTCAGCTCTTGATGAGCTCGACCCATTGGCAGAGGTCGGCACTGGTGGCTCCCTTGAGTCTGTGCTGGCTTCAACAGGAAGCTTAGCCTTGTCCGTTTCGGTCTTTTTGGCAATATCAGCTTGTGCAATGGATGGCCGTTTGAGCTCTTGTGACTTTCTCGCTTCCACAACACTAGGACTCAATTCACGCCGTTTTGAACCCTTCATCTCTGCTCCTCCTGCAACAATGCTCAGTCCTGCACCACTCGCATCCCCCTCGTCTTCTTCCTCGCGCTGCCGTTTCTCTTTCAGACTCTCAGACAGGACGGCGTCTTTGCGCTCTTGAAGGGTTGCTTCTGACATGGGCTTTTGGATCTTATCCGCCATGGTTCAGCGACGTCGTCGGGCCCCTACCCAGGGCTTCTGCAGTGTTTGAGTGTCGGTTTGTAGCGAAAGCGTGGGCGTTGTTGAAATCATCGAGGCGCGAAATTGCCGACAGAGTATGAACGACCGCCTGAAGCAAGCCTTTGCACTTCAATTCACTTGGCGAGATTGTTCTGAAGCTGGAAGCAGGAGCGCGCCAAGTGCATCCGTGTCCAAGGTGTCTCGTTGCTCTCGTTGTGCGAAACTGATGCTACCGAAATAGGCTTAAAGCTCTTCATGAGCCTTTTTCTCCCCTTCTGAATCGTGTGTCTGTGCTTATGGCGACTGACGCGTGTCGCATGGTCCCTGCTCTTCACTACACTGCATGATTATGGCTGGCCGCTTAGGCTACATCTGTCTACGTGTGCAGAATATGGTCTTGCTTCACAGGCAGCTGTAATCGAAAGCACGCCATCCCAACGTCGTCTGCTTGCTCGATGGATCCAGATCTTGAAATCATGTGCACATGCACTCGTTCTCTGTACTGCGAAGTGTGGTCATACGGGGTGGGTGAACCACGACCTGTAGCTATAGTACCGCGCAGAGTGTTTGCATGAAGCGATGCCGGTCTGCAGCTGTTGACACCTGCGACACCTTGTCCTTCTTGGATGCAGGACCGCTGAAGCAGACGGGGCCCTTGCCCAGACCGCCCGCCAGACTGCAGATGTAGATGCTTACCTCATCCTTCCTGAACTTTCCCTGCGTGCACGTGCGCTGAACAAATTTCTTCCTCAAAAAAGGAGGAAGACGACGACGACATTGCCATCGATCGCTTGTTCCTCTCCCATACACAGAACCAATCATGCTGTCTGCTCGTATGTTGAAGCAGAATGTCGGCAGGACTCTCCTCCGTCAGCCTTTTGCACGCAGAGCCATGTCTGAGCAAGTCAAGGGACAAGTCATTGGCGTGGATCTAGGTGCGTCATCATCTCTTACAAAAACATCATGGAAGAGTATGCTAACAGCCATGTACAGGCACGACCAACTCCGCAGTTGCCGTGATGGAGGGTGCGACGCCCCGCATCATTGAAAACAGTGAAGGTGCACGTACAACACCGTCCGTTGTGGCGTTCACAAAGGATGGCGAGCGCCTCGTCGGTGTTGCCGCACGTCGTCAAGCCGTTGTCAATCCGGAAAACACGCTGTTTGCCACAAAACGTCTTATTGGTCGACGATTCGATGAGCCAGAGGTGCAGCGCGATATCAACCAAGTGCCTTACAAGATTGCAAAGCACAGCAATGGTGATGCTTGGGTCGAGGCTCGCGGCCAAAAGTACTCTCCCTCGCAGATTGGTGGATTTGTGCTTGGTAAGATGAAGGAGACTGCCGAGGCTTACCTCAACAAGCCTATTCAGAACGCCGTTGTTACTGTTCCTGCGTACTTCAACGACTCGCAGCGTCAGGCGACGCGTGATGCCGGTGCTATTGCTGGTCTGAACGTGCTCCGTGTGGTCAACGAGCCCACGGCTGCTGCTTTGGCATACGGTCTTGATAAGGATACCGACAAGGTCGTGGCTGTGTACGATCTTGGTGGCGGTACTTTCGATGTGTCCATCTTGGAGCTCAACAAGGGTGTGTTTGAGGTCAAGTCAACCAACGGAGACACTCACCTCGGTGGTGAGGACTTTGACATTGTCCTCGTTAGGCATATCTTGGAGCAATTCAAGAAGGACGAGAACATGGACCTCTCCAAGGACCGTATGGCTATTCAGCGTATCCGTGAGGCTGCAGAGAAGGCCAAGATTGAACTCTCTTCCACCGTCCAAACTGAGATCAACCTCCCCTTCATCACTGCCGATGCATCAGGACCCAAGCACATCAACACCAAGTTGACACGTGCTCAATTCGAGAAGCTGGTGGAGCCTATGATTAAGAAGACTGTTCAGCCATGTGAGAAGGCCATGAAGGATGCCGGTGTTAGCAAGTCAGAGATCCAGGAAGTCATTCTTGTTGGTGGTATGACACGTATGCCAAAGGTCACCGAGGTCTGCAAGGGCATTTTCGGTCGTGATGCAAGCAAGTCTGTCAACCCAGATGAAGCTGTTGCCATGGGTGCTGCTATCCAAGGTGGTGTCTTGTCTGGTGAAGTCAAGGACATCATCCTGCTCGACGTGACACCTCTCTCACTTGGTATTGAGACACTCGGTGGCGTCTTTACCCGTCTCATCAACCGCAACACCACCATTCCTACTCGCAAGTCGCAAACCTTCTCGACTGCCGCGTCTGGTCAAACTGCCGTCGAAATCAAGGTATTCCAGGGTGAACGTGAGCTTTGCAAAGACAACAAGTTGCTCGGAAACTTCCAGCTCGTTGGTATTCCACCTGCGCCCAAGGGTGTTCCTCAAATCGAGGTGACTTTTGACATCGATGCTGATGGTATTGTTAACGTTGGTGCCAAGGACAAGGCCACCAACAAGGACCAAAGCATCACCATTGCTGCATCCTCCGGTCTGACTGAGTCTGAGATTCAAAAGATGGTGGATGAAGCTGAGCAAAACGCCGGTGCTGACAAGGAGCGCAAGGAACAGATTGAAGCTGCCAATCGGGCGGATAGTGTTATGAACGACACGGAGCAGTCGCTCAAGGACTTTGAGGCACAGATCGACAAGACTGAGGCTGATAAGATCCGGCAGTCCATTACTGACTTGCGCGAGGTGATTGCAAAGGCACAGGCTGGTGACTCACCGGCTTCTGCTTCAGAACTCAAGGAGAAGACGGATGCCGTGCAGAATGCATCGTTGAAGTTGTTCGAGCAGGTGTATAAGAACAAGGCCGCACAAGAGCAGGAGAAGAAGCCTGAGGAGCCAAAGCAGGAGGAAGAAAAGAAGTAAGTGTGGACCTAATATGGCGTCAGATCATACAGAGATAAATAGCATTTCCCTAATCCCTATTCAACAGTTTGCCAAGAGCCTTGAGAACCAAGGACGATTTCAAGGAGTATCCAGAAGCCTCGAATTGAAGAACATTAAAAATGTTGCTCGGTCGATTCTTTATGCTCTGCTACTGAGGAGAAGAGTCATGACAGGATCTATGTGCTGAGCGATTTTGCTACACGCATTTGACCCCCTCCACAGCTGAAGCCTCAATACAATGCCTGAACTCTAAAATTAGAAAGGAGTAAGGTTGCGTGTCGCACTATCGAGGTTCAGCCCCTCAGCTCTGGTCTGCGAAAAGTCAGTGGTTCGCGATTGTTGGCTTGGCAAGCAAATAAATCTACCCCTGAATTCATGATTCATGGGGGTGAAACTTTATCACCTCAGGATTCCTTTGCAAAACATCGATTTCTCGCTTGAAGACTTCCATCAGACACGTGGCACGCAATCGTATCGATACCTCTTCCGGCCAACTGAGATTGTTTAAACAGCTAGTATCGTTAGTGGCCACCATGTTACTCCAAGAGTTTATGATTTTGTAGCTGCCTAAATCGAATATCTCCCTTTAGCCCGATGAATGCAAAATTTTGACCGAGATGTTCAGGGGTATGGAACGGCCGGATGGAATGAAACAACACGATCCGCGGCCTGTGGGTAGCAGCTTAAGTATAAGAGGGTGATGTGTTTCCATTGTCTCTGTAATTGTTACTTCCGACTCGACATCAGGATACGCCAGGGCGTTGTCTGCTCTACAATCGACCTACCGGGCAATCATAGTTGCATTGGGAACTACGACTCACTTGCATGCACAATGAGGTACACAGTCTCGCAAGTTTTGTTCATTCTCAGCCTGGTTCAAGAGTATCGAGCTAATGATCCCGAATCCTGCCCTTTGATTCCTTTCTCATCTACTTCCTTCAGTGACGGAACTTGTTACGATGGAGATTTTGTTGTCAAGACATTCAAGCTTGTTCCAGAGTTTCTCCCATGCGATGTGTGGTGTTTCGGATTAGGCCAGCAATACAAGCAATCGCTGGATGTTTCGTCACTCATGGTCGCCTCTCCAGTCTCAATGTGCAGCGTCGGCTTGCAATCGATCTCTACTAGGGGCGC
This sequence comes from Protomyces arabidopsidicola, assembly GCA_003568695.1. Classification (NCBI taxonomy): domain Eukaryota; kingdom Fungi; phylum Ascomycota; class Taphrinomycetes; order Taphrinales; family Protomycetaceae; genus Protomyces; species Protomyces arabidopsidicola. The sequence continues at coordinate 205,481 of QXMI01000146.1, forward strand.
AGCTTTGCATGCTACAGATCTGCCAAAATACTTCAAGATGCTAGCAGAAGCGGCGGCCAAGTTGGCTGACAAACACAAGCCTCCATCATCAAGCACTCCTTCTTCTTCGGCACTCGGCAAGCGGGCATCCAAGAACTCGAAAAATGGCAACAAGCTCAATAATTCCCCTAAACCTCCATATTCAGTTGCTACCGCATATCGCCTGCTCTGGGTCTTTGCGCAAGAATTGATTCGTCATTATATGGATATGGATTACACCAGGCAATTCACACTCAATATTTTCCAGGACGAGGAGAGATTTGCAGAATTGGGGTTGCGACTGAACAGTTATCTTCAATACTTGCAAAGTGATCCTGGAACTGAACAGACACCAACAGGCAATGGAGACGCCAGCAAATCCAAGAACAAGGAAAAGGAGTCAAGGTCAAGGGAAACATTCGGGTGGAAACTTTGCAAATGTGATGTGGCCGTGCGATTCAACCGCATGCTCTTGGCTACGAATACGCCTGCAGGACCCTCGACTAACCTTTTGTTTCAGACTCTCTGTGAGCCTAGCTATATTGGGAAATACCTTGCAAGTCTACCTACTCAGTGGCAACTCTCTCGAAAGGAATCACAAATTATCGACAAGGTGGAGCATTCCCCACCGATCGCAAAAGACTTGATCACATTTTCGGCTATTGAATCACAGCAAGGCTTTCCCTGTAATACTGAAAAGGTTTCTTGGTCTCACAAAGCTTGCATGGCTATGTATCGTCCTGAAGATGAGTGGTTGGGTGTTGCCTGCTGGAAGTCTCTAAAGCTTCACTTGAAATTTCGAGAGAAACATATTTCGAATCCAAATTGTGGTGGTCAGATGTCGCCAGCAGAGGCTGGCCCTTACTTATAAACCTCAGCAATGATTTGCAATATGACGACAATTTGCAAGCTGTTGACATTCATTCTCCGAGCCTTATAGTTAAGATTCATCTGTTAAATAGAGATGAAATGGAGATTATGATCAATCCGTCTATGCAAGCTAGCAGTCCGTAAGCATATCTATGGCCATGAGTTGTATCCAAAGGTAATATCATGTTTTACATCGTCAACAAACTCGAATTTCTTCTCAAGCTAATTGAATTTGCTTCGGTTGCTCCTATTGTCACGATTGTGGTTATCGGAGGTATCGTCCAATCGGATGCAATGAGATGACCTGATCCGCGGCTTTTAAGTAGCAGGCCGAGTGTAAGTGAGTGACCTGTTTCCATTCGCCTCTGTGTCGTTGATTTCCAATAGTGATCAACAACATACTAAGACTTGTCTGCCCTACAATCGACCCGCTCAGCAATCGTAATTGCATCTGCGGTTTTGCAGAAGTCCTCATATATACTATATGAGGTTCATAGTCTCGCAAGCTTTATTCGGTCCCAATCCGGTTAAAAGATATCGCACTTATGAAGCTGGTACCTACCAGGAGCGAATTTTGCACTGACGAACATTGAAAAGCTTACTCAGCTACTTCCGAGAAGAATTATGGCATGTCCTATGTTCTAAGCGACTTCGCTGCAACTTGTTTGAATTTTACCACAGCTGCAGGCGCAATTTCTGAGGCCTGGACTTTCGATTTGCGACTGGCAAGGAGGAAGGTTGCATACCGCACTATCGCAGGCTAGTTCTTCGGCTCTCGTCTGTGAAGAGTCAGTGGCTGACAATTGTTGTCTTGGCAAGCAGACAGAATCATCCCTGAAAATATGATTTCTGAGGATGGGATTTAATCACCTTACTATTTCTTAACAAAATATCGGTTTCCCGCACGCGCTTCTAGGCAACGCATCCACGTATAGGCTGCTGCTTCTCCGATGACGCAAAAGTCGTTTTAATATATTTTCTCAGGCTAACTGAAGTTGTTCAGGCTGCTCCTATTGTTATGTTTGCGGTGATCGGGGGTATTGTTTGTTGCATTGGAATGACCTGATCCGCGGTTTTCGGGTGGCAGGGCGAGTATAAGAGAGTGACATGTTTCTATCGCCTTCGTGTTTCTCTATTATTTCCAATCATAATCAGCAATATACGAAGGCTTATTTGCTCTACTATCGACCTGCTCAACAACCGCAACTGCATCTGCGGTTCTAAAGACGTCCCCACATACGCAATATGAGGTACACAGCCTCGCAGGCTTTGTTCATGCTCAATTTGGTTAAAGGGTATCGCGCTAATGCGCCTGGTACCTGCCCCTCGCTTCCCTATTCATGGTTCTTTGACGATGGAATTTGTTACGATGGAGATTTTGTTGTCATGATGTTCAAGCTTGTTCCAGACTTTCTAACATGCGATGTGTGGTGTTTCGGATTAGGCCAGCAATACAAGCAATCTCTCGACGTTTCCTCACTTTTGATCACCTCTCCAGTCTCAATGTGCAGCGTCGGCTTGCAGTCGATCTCTACTAGGGGCGCAGCTTTGCATGCTACAGATCTGCCAAAATACTTCAAGATGCTAGCAGAAGCGGCGGCCGAGTTGGCTGACAAGCACAAGCCTCCAACATCAGGTACTCCTTCTTCTTCGACACTCGGCAAGCGGGCATCTAAAGACTCGAAAAATGGCAACAAGCTCAATAATTCCCCTAAGCCTCCATATTCAGTTGCTACCGCATATCGCCTGCTCTGGGTCTTTGCGCAAGAATTGATTCGTCATTATATGGATATGGATTACATCAGGCAATTCACACTCAATCTTTTCCAGGACTTCCAAGACTTTGAGGAGATAGGGTCGCGATTGAATAGCTATCTTCAGTACATGCAAAGTAATTCTGGTACTGAACAGTCTCCAACAGGCAATGGCGACGCCAGCGAATCCAAGAGCAAGGAAAAAGAGTCAAGGTCAATGGGAACATCCGGGTGGAAACTCTGCAAGTGTGAGGTGGCCGTGCGATTCAACCGCATTCTCTTAGCTACGGATGCACCTGGAGGACCCTCTACTAACCTTTTGTTCCAGACCCTCTGTGAGCCTAACCATATGGGTAGATACCTCGCAAGTCTACCTACAAATTGGCAACTCTTTCGAAAGGAATCAAAAATAATCGACAACATGGAGCATTCCCCACCGATAGCCAAAAATATGATCGCATTTTTGGCTAGTGAATCACAACACCGAGGGTTTCCTTGTGAGACTGAAAGGGTTCTCCATGGGGACGAAGCTTGCATGTCTATGTATCGTTCTGAAGATGATTGGTTGGGCCTGGCTTGTTGGGAATCTTTCAAGCTCTACTTGAGAATGAAAAGACTATCCTACACGCCAAAATGTCGTGCTCGGGAGCTGCCACTCAAGCCTGACTCTTACGTGTAGGCATTTGGTAACGACTGGGTTGAGATGGGTATATAAGTTGATCGAATCGGCACGAGAGACTGGGCAGAGCAGGGTGAGATTACGTCCAGAATACTAGACAACAGGAAAGGTAGAGAATTGAAATGCCAAAGTACAAAGTTGGTGAATGGAGATTAAGGTAGCAGAAGGCTGTCATTTCATGTCTATCAACTTGACTGTAAGTTATTGACAGATAGTTTCCGAACCTCATGATCGGTGGTCATTTAAGAAAAAGAGGCAAGATGACAATCTTAATCAAACCCAAGTTGCAAAATCAGCTTCTCGGATAGAATAGCAACGGCCCCATGGCTGCATCGACGCATCGATAGGTTCTTATATGGTTCACATCGTTGACAGACTGGACAAATATTTTTTCTCACGATTTGCATACACGCCATTACACCTAGCTCGCTGTCGCAATTGGTATACCACTTTACTCGACGCATTCGAGGAAAATCCGTGCGTGTGAAACGAGAATTTGACAAGTGCAAGAACAATGCAAGCTTGCTCGAAAAGCAATTGTCAGCCTAATTCTAAATTTGCTGTAACCTCGAGCTCGACCTGCAAAGCAAATCCTTCAACTTATACAAATTAATCTGGAGACGAACAGAATTATTTTGAATATAGGCGGATCAGCATATGCTTACCGTTACTAGCACTGTATCCCTGTAGCGGCTGTATATGTAGTACCTGCAGTAGATGACAAAATCTGAACCATAAATAATGATATATACAAGCTTCAGTACAATGCGCTCTGCAAGCAGTTTCGCGGCTGCGGATGTCGAATATCGCTGATTCTATGAGCCCCTGAATGATCTACCTTTGCACGTGGTATTTCCCAAGAATCGACGAGCTTGGGGTTTAGAAGCCCTACAAATGCAGAGACTGGGAGATACTTTCTACGCGTGCTATCGATGTGGACTATGGGCCGTCTTACTCAGTATTTATTGTTGTGTAGCCTCTTGAGCATAGGCGCATACAATGAAGAAGCTTTCGTCGGACCCGTCAGTGTCAAGACTAGCTGTGTCAATGATGGAATCTGTTATGACCTAGAGTTCGAACTCTGTAAGCTTCAAATCGTGCCTGAGTGGTTGTCTTGTGAAGTTTACTGCAAAGCAGAAGCTGAGATCTTCAAATTGTGGTTCCAAGCGTTGAAACAAGTACAGCTGCAGAACTCACGTCTTTTCGTCTGCAGCGTCGGCTGGGAGCGTATAGACTGGACCTCAAGAGTCGTAGGAAGTTTCGCCGTCCAAAAAGCCCTCTCGCCTGAGTCTGAGTCTGAGTCTGAGTCTGAGTCTGAGTCTGAGTCTGAGTCTGAGTCTGAGTCTGAGTCTGAGTCTGAGTCTGAGTCTGAGTCTGAGTCTGAGTCTGAGTCTGAGTCTGAGTCTGAGTCTGAG